>BQNB010078571.1:0-30509 GCA_026074375.1 Tanacetum coccineum | reverse complement strand
TAATCCTAATTCTAACGAATAAACGGGGGTTTTCAGTCTGAGAGACTGGCATGGGTTTTGATGGTGACTTAAGGCTACTTAAGATACTCTAATGTACAAAAGAGATTAATCAGATGATAGAGGAATGGTTCAAGCCTATGGTAAGGAAACTGTACTAACCATGATTAATACGATAGAACACATGATTCTTTATTAGTACAATGACTATCTTATTGTTGTCCGATATATCATCCCTAGATTATGCGGTACTTCTTCCTAAAACTGAGACATGCTAATTCTATCACAATTAGGCATATCCGCATAAAGTATTCGCGGTTGATTATAATCTATCTTAGAAGTTTGATGCGGGTGATCTCACTGACGACTAGCTCATGGAGACTTTACTAACTTACTGCTTAAAAGCCTTTTATATACTGGTACTCTACTAGCCCCAATCCATCCTTTAAGGAATTAGAATGTTATTTGTTAATCCTAGGTCACCCCCTAGTCCAACTTGTTCACTAAACTTTAAAGGGTAGGACATCACATTAATTTGTGATCCTATTATTCTAGATATTTAGATTTCAGATATGGAGAGCTATCTTGGTATCTAGCTAAATCTTTATTTGTATTCCTAGACCCAGTTGAATGATAGGTCACATACTTAAGCACATAAGCGAGTATAAATTGATAAACATAAGCCAACACATAAGCAAATAAGATGCAATCGATATAAACAAAGCCAAACAATTAAATCTTCATAAACATGGCTAATACCTAAAGGTATTAGCCGATAACCATTGTAATTACAGACGCAAATGTCATAGACGAACGATTAAGGTAAATGATGACGTCAAATAACTTCTATTTTATAGCATCATTTATCCCATGTTATTAACCCCTTTTGTATAGTTATTGCAAAGAATTGTTACTTAATCGTTTATATTTGAGAATTGCAGTAATTATGGAGTACTTGGTGAATATTAGTAAAAGGCGCGCATTCTGGAGCTTCAATGAAGATATTTTGAAGTTTACTATTCTGAAGACCAATACGCCGTATCCATCAAGGAAGATATGGCGTATCCGTTCCTGCACTCACCAAAGACCATAAAGGAATAAAGCTCAATACGCCGTATCTAGAGAGACTCAATACGTCATATTCAAGATATAGTATGTGAATATTCTGGAAGATATCAAACGTGGTCCTACTCCAAGAAATCCCCAATACGCCGTATCCAATGCCTTGGATACGCCGTATCAAACCGACTTCCAGACCCTATAAATACAAAACTCAAGAACGAGTTTTAAGTGTGCTAAATCATATTCTCGATACCTAAACCACAAAAGTTGATTTTCAGAGGAGAAAAAGAGCAGAAGATGTCAAGCAACATTATCAATTCCATAGGAGACATCGTGTAATTCCATATACTTTAGTAATCATTCAGTTTTTGGTATCATTCGTTAAATCGGTTAGTTTACCTTGGCTAAATAATTGCTCTTGTATTTATTATGACGTTTGAAGGCTAATACCTTCGGTAATTAGCATTATTATGAAGATTTGAATGTTTGGTATTGTTTATCTTTATTTCGTGATTTATCGATGTATGCTTGTGTTTATCAATTTATACTTGTTTACGTGCTTTCGTATGCGACTTATCATTCAACTGGATCTAGTGATACGGACCAAGTAATCTAGAGTCCGGGATAGCTCTTCATATAGTGATTTATACATCTAGAATCACAGGATCACAAATATTATTCTTCTAAATCTGTGTCTAGGATACGCTTCGGGCTTAACTAGTTAATTGGATATTGCCAATGGTTTATTGATCGTGTTGACTAGAAGGTGAACCTAGATAATTCAACAGATAACATTCTGATTCCATTGGATAGTTGGACAAGTGGACTACTAGTGTATAAATCGCCATTAAGTGGTAAGTAGGTAAAGTCTCTATGAGTTAGGGTTTAACAAGATCACCATTGCTTTAATCCCTAAGATAGATTATAATCAGCAAATAAGGATGCTTTATGCGGATGCTTTAATTATGACAGAATTAATATGTCTAGGTCTTAGGAAGAAGTCCCGCCTAAGTCTTAAGAATGATATGCTACCTCAAGATATGAAATCATTGTAGTAAATATACAAATCAACGTTCTAATCGGATTAATAATGGTTAATATAGTTTTCTTATATAAGGCTCGACCGCTCTTTTATCTTTTGTTAATTAGCTTACGTGGGTTAACTGCTTTGAATTGATTGTAGTCACCGACCAACCTGTGCCAGTCTCTTAGGCTGAAACCCCTTTTTACCTATTAGAATTAGGTTTAGAACTAACATAGGTTTAGCATAGGTTTGACTTAGATTAGATTTAACATAGATTAGATAACCAAAATATAAATAAATTGAGAGATTTAACCTCGCTTCAAGTGTTCGACACCCTACTTACCACGAAACTACCACCGACCGGATACACTTCCCGTTAAAGTGGCGTTTTTGGTTAAGTCGGCAAAATATAAATTTAAAACTTGAAACATCTTAAATATACACCACACAACGACCACATCAGTGAGCAAAATGGACTGCAGACCAGATCGAGAAACCAGCCCGAACCGGACTGGACCAAACCTATTTCGTTTCAGTCCTCGGTCCATCCTTTTATTTAATTTTGGTCCTCGGTCTGATAGGTCCGGTTCGGTCTTACAAAAAACCCCGGTGATTATGCCTTGTTGGACCGGACTGGATCGAAGACCGAACCGGACCGGACCTACACGGACCGGACCATTTCGATATGGTCTTCAGTCCGATGTTTTGGCCGAATTTGGTTTCGGTCCGGTCCGATCTTGGTCGGTCCGATTTTCGGACTGTGAGCACTCTTAGTACAAACTAATAAAACACACAAAGATTCATACAATTTATATGCTGATACATATAGTTTTAAAAACCAGACCGGAACAACAGCTTCAACCGGTTAGGCTAGCAAATAAAAGCCGTCCGAAAACGAACCGGAGAGAACAGGTCGAAACCTATAAAAATAAGTGAACCGGGCCTAATCGGGATCATTTTTTTGTTTTTCTTCGGGTGAACTATGATAGTTCTACTTAACATTAAGAAATTGACTTTAGATATCGTTGATGAATTCGACGACGATGAGATTGCAGGTTAATTTTGACAAATATTCATTTTATTACAAAATAATTTGTCAACACATTCTAAAAACAGATTTGAAAATGATAATGATAATTCAATTGTCTTTTGCTTCCATCACCCAAGCTTGGTCAGTTAATTTGCTGATTTAGGAATTCTTTAAAGAATTTTCGAGAATGTTTACAGCCATTGTTTCTATGATGTCAACGTTCCAAATCAGATTTATTAACTAAAAAAAATAACCGGATTTTAAACCCTCAACATATCGATGAATTTTTAATTTGATAGATTAAAAATCATTATATAAATTGAGAAGAGGAATAAAAATTTTAAACTTTAATGATCTATTTCCTTTTAACGTAATTTATCCTGATGAATTAAAAATGGATACGGACAATGATAATGATAAAGTCGATATTGAACACTCTTCGAGGGATTATTGTTAAGCAGATATTCTAAAGTAATAAATGCTGATGTTGGTGCTATGCACTGGGTCCAAATAAGCTTTTGGGAAAACATGTTCATGATATCTTTTGTAAAATTTTCAAAATGAAACTTTTTCGAGGGATTAATTTTAAATATCTTGACTTGGGAATCATTTAACAAAGGGATGCCATTCATTTTTTAATCAAGATTGTTATGTGCCATTTGGATCCCGTTCGGATCCTAAATTTTTTATATGGATGGGGGGGGGGGGGGGGGACTGGATTTAAATTAGGGAAGTCTAACTCCTAAAGGATTTTTTGTACACAAAAGTGCTTCTCGAGAGACAATCGGAATGTTATTATTGAATTTTGTTATCGGGTCTCTCTTCCAAACTTCGATACGGGCATCCGTTTCACCCCCATATGGTGTATTGATTGTCTGGACGTTATCAGTCTTTACTTTTTATGCACTTTAAAAACATTATTGTCAGTTCTGCGAATACGCCGTATTCAATTATTTGATACGCCGTATCCACAGACTGACCCGTATTTAGTTTGTTTTAGTTTAGTTTAAATTAACCGTAGATACCAAGATAGGAATGCACCTGTTTTTCCAATATTACACAAGACCTCATGAAGGAAATATCAATGAATATGGTGGAGAATTTAAGAATATGGAAATCTTGAAGTGTTAGAATCTTGAAACCTCAAAATGGCTGTTCAACATAAAAATGTTGTTCATAACCGCAATTTTATGCGAATTCTAACGAAGCAAAAAAATTAGGGGGAGTTTCTATTCTAATTCTTTTTAAATTCCCGTATTTAATGTTTTAAATATACAACGAGGGCGTTGTATAATTTAAGTTGGGGGATGGAATTAGAATGATCACTTGTCCAAATTTTCACAATAAAAAACTTAAATTATGCTCAAATTTAAAAAAAATTCAAGCACACTTTTGTGAAATTACATGTTACATAACCCGCACACAATAACCTTTGTTAGATATTGTAAGGATTTAACCTTTCCGTTTCCAAATATTTACACAAAATCCACAAAATATGAGTGTGCCGGTGATGTTGTAGACTTTAGAACTTGGCTTGGTATATCTATTCGAGACCACAATAATGAGTATTATGGATTTAATTAGAGTAATTTGTTTAAATTGGTAAATCTTAGGATTATAACCAAATCGCCTATACATGTTTTTTATTAACTAACTACACCGGTTAGTTAACCTCCCGTTAAACCCTTCCACTCTCATCTTTAGAGTGATGATCCACTAGAACAACCCGTAGAGCCAATCCTTTAGGAATTTACACCAACTATTTGTTTTGTTACACCCTTACACCTTAACCAACCCTGTTAGATTAAAGTTTAATTTACAGTTGCTAGTTGCTTAAACTGTAAAGTTTGTATTTCCCGAGTCTTGTGTCACTTTCTATCTTTAGTGCATTCCTATCTTCGTACCAAAACTTTTTACCTTTCTTCAGAGCAAATCCTGTTGATATTTTTACCCTTGTTACAGGAAGAACTTATCAGAGCTAGTTGATTGAAGAAGGAACCACAAAAAGTCATGGCTGAACCAATTATAAATAAAAGCATGGAAAAAGCTCATTCTGAATCATATCTTTCCATCACCAGTAACGACATAAAAATTAATCTCAGCAAATAATTTTTGGAGGAATTACAAAAGAATACATACCACGGATGGCTTGACGAAGATGTTATTGACCACATCGCTAAGGTACTCGAAATTGTTGATTTAATTCACGTTCCTGGTATGGATTCCCATCAACTACGAATGAAGATCTTTCCTCTCCCACTTACTAACAAAGCAAGGCAATGGTGTATAGATGAGGGGAAGGAAAAATCGCGGTATGGGAAGAACTTGTTGAGAAATTTTTTTGTAAATTTTATCCGAATTCATACGATGGAGAAGATGAAATGTTGGATGAAGGAGACAACTAGGGAATTGATCCGCTTGAATTTTTATCACGAGTGAATTCATCATTTGATAAGCATATGAAAATTAATGGAAGAACTAAAAAGGTATTATTCCATGCTTGGATGAATGGGAATTGGAATAAGAGACAAATTGATAATAGCATCTTGAGTAGTAACAATACTACTTCTGACGCATTCTTCATACCTAATCTAAAAACACATGAAAAAAGCGACACCGGAAAGGAAGAAGAACAAAGTCAGACAAAGCGCAAATATAGCAATACATCCAGTACTACTGATGAGCAACCTAACAAAAGAAGGTGCAAAGCAGAAAAGTTTAAAGCTATTCAGTACTCACTTGGACCCAACGAAGAATATATTGCTATTAGAAGTTATGAATATGATATTTGGGAAAGAAACGAAGATAATTTGTCCATAATCTACCAAGATATTTTTAAGAAAAAGGACGAAGGATGGAAGGTGACGTGCACCAAGGAATAAAAAGGAAGCTGAAGAAAAGTCTAACTTAAAGACTTCGCTGTAAACAAAAGTGCTTCCCGGGAGACAACCCAGAATGTTATTTAATTTTGTTATTGAGTCAGTCTTTCCAGACTTCAATACGGCGTATCCGCTCCATACCATACGACATATTGACTATCTGGACGTTATCAGTCTTTATTTTTTTGATGCACTTTAAAAACATTATTATCAGTTCTGCGAATACGCCGTATTCATTAACTTGATACGCCGTATCCACAGACTGACCCGCATTTAGTTTGTTTTAGTTTAGTTTAAATTAACCGTAGGTACCAAGATAGGAATGCACCTATTTTTTCTATATTTTACGCAGGACCTCGTGAAGGAAATATCGACGAATATTGGTGAAGAATTTACGAATATGGAAATCTTGAAACCTTAAGACGGTTCTTCAACACAAAATCTTGCTCATAAACGCAAATTAGAGAATCTACCAAGCAAAAATCAGGGGAGTTTCTCATTCTAATTCTTTTTAAATTCCTGTATTTAATATTTTAAATATACAACGAGGACGTTGTATAATTCAAGTGGGGGTGGAATTAGAATGATCACTTGTCCATATTTTCACAATAAAAGTTTAAATTATGCTCAAATTTAAAAAAAATTCAAGCATACTTTTGTGAAATTACATGTTACATAACTTGCACACAATAACCCTTATTAGATATTGTGAGGATTTAACCTTTCCGTTTCCAAATGTTTACCCAAAATCCATAAAATATGAGTATGTCGGTGATGTTGTAGACTTTAGAACTTGGCTTGGTACCACAATAATGACTATTATGGATTTAATTGGAGTAACTTGTTTAAATTGGTAAATTTTAGGATTACAACCAAATCGCCTATACATGTTTTTTATTAACTAACTACACCGGTTAGTTAACCTCCCATTAAACCCTTCCACTCTCATCTTTAGAGTGATGATCTACTAGAACAACCCGTAGAGCCAATCCTTTAGGAATTTACACCAACCATTTGTTTCGTTACACCCTTACACCTTAACCTACCTTGTTAGATTAAAGTTTAATTTACAGTTGCTAGTTGTTTAAAGTGTAAAGTTTGTATTTCCCGAGTATTGTGTCATTTTCTATCTTTGGTGCGGTTGAAAATTTGCACATTGCAAATAGGAATGTATATTATTAGTCAAAGCTCATGTGATTTTACTACCGTAACAATTATTGGTGAAATCGAGGAACGAAGAAATTACCGAAGGAATTATCCGGAATTATTATGATGGTGAAGATGGTGAAACTACACCGAGATTTGAGGTATTTGTTTAAAAAATGGAAAAAATAAGAAAAAAATACAAAAAAAGAGAGAAAGAAAGTTTGAAGATAATTGTTTCGCAAAAAGCATTACTGAAAGAATTATACGAAGGATCGATTATTCGTTGATACGTCTAAAAATCAACGATATAGAGTATTGTACAAAGTGGAAGATATCGCCACTTGCCTTGTAAAGTATGTAAAGTTTTGGGATGATTGGGAAGTTGATCGTTATGGGAACACCAACTTAGGTTGTTATTTTTTATCTATGATCAAGACGTTGTAAATAGTCGTGTCTTTGTCATGGTAACGGTCGGGAAAAAAGTGTCTAGAAACTTGTATCTTAAGTCTTAATCTATTTTTTTCTTGATTTTTATTTAACGACAACTTCCTTCCTTCTCACCTAATGATTAGCCGCTGGTATTACTCGAACGAGGATGTGATCGAGCATGCATGTCTATTCCGTCGTTACGGTTCCCACCCTCATTGGTTTACGACTTTTTGGTGAAAGTTAAAAGGTTCCCACCCTATATCATTCTTCATCCTAACCGTTGGTTAAATTCGAATGGGGATGTGATCGAACACGCATGTCTATCCTGGCGTTCCGGGTGTGTATGTGTGCTTCGGCTGCCTTGTTGGAATGGTACTTCTGGTGAAAGATTGTAGAATGATCAAACCGTACACCTTTCCATACAAAAACCCATATTTACCTTTATAAACTTGTTACTCCTTGGCTTTAGTGGTGGAGATGTGTATCCTTGCCAAGCTTATGATAGAATACTCGTCATGACCGAGCAATTGAGCGAATTAGTTACACGTTACCACATAGATTAGTTGAGTGATTTGAGTGTTTTCATCTTCCTATTTCGTGAGGTGTTTGGTTGTGTACTTGTAATAGATCAAATAAATGCTTTAACGGAAAATATCCTTAGGGATACATTTTTATAAACTTCTAAAGGCTACTTGAGGACAAGTAGGATTCAAGTGGGGGGATATTTGATGACATCAAATAACGTCTATTTTATAGCATCATTTATCCCATGTATATAACCCATTTTGTGTAATTATTGCAAAGAATTGTTACTTAATCGTTTATATTTGTTATTTGCAGTAATTATCAAGTATTTGGCAAAAGATGGAGAAAAGGACGTGTTTTGAAGCATAAACGAAGAGTTTGAGAAAGTCGACTGATTCTGACATCTATACGCCGTATCTAATGACTTTGAAGAACTCAAGACCATTGCCTGACTTTGAAGAATACGCCGTATCCACGTCAGCAGATACGCCGTATATGATACTTTGGTCAAAAATCATGAGAAGCACATTTTCAGCCAATTCTCCGTACCCAAAGAGCCAATACGCCGTACCCAAGGACCCCAATACACCGTACCCAAAGAGCCAATACGCCGTACCCAAGGACCCCAATACACCGTACCCAAAGAGTCAATACGCCGTACCCAATAAGCCCGATACGCCGTATCGAGGAGGTCCGATACGCCGTATCCAGGAGGTCTGATACGCCGTATCCATACCAGCCCAAGAAAATTCTGGAATATTTTATTCTTGGAGCCCACGCCAAGAAACCCCGATACGCCGTATTGAGTTCCAATACGCCGTATCGACCAATTTTCAGAGTCTATAAATACCAAAACCTAAATACGATTTTAGATATGCTTTTAGCCACCAAGTCCGATTTCCAAAAGATCAATGAAGCCAAGAAGGTCCTGAAAAGTGGTCCGATCAATGGGAAAACTCTTGTAATCTCTACACTCCACTATACGCGTTCGGTTAGCATTATGTTTAATCGTTCATCTATGATTTCGTGTATTATTACAATGACTATCGGATAATACCTTTAGGTATTAGCCATGTTTATGATAATATAATGTTTTGATTTGTCTTTATATCGATTGTTCCTTATTCGTTGTATGTTGATTATGTTTATCACTTCATACCCGTTTATGTGCTTAATTATGTGTTTTTCCTATCATTCAACTGGGTCTAGTCCTACATATTTAATGCGCTGCAACTTCGGTGTTGTTTGGGCGTAGGCTAAGAGTCCGGGATGGAAACATATAACGCTTATTCATATCGCTAGAATAATAGGATCACCAATAGAAAGCCCTGTTTTGATCTATGGTTAAGTGGATAGGTAGACTAAGCTGGTGACTTAGGATTACACATAACGTCCTGTTTCCATAGGTAGTTAAGTGGGTGTGGACTACTAGTATATGAATTTCCATTAAGCAGTAAGTTGGTAAAGCCTCTATGAGCTAGGATTCAATATAACCACCAATATAGTTTCCTAGATAAATTATAATCAACGGTGTGAGCTTTATGCGGGTTTAGGTTAATTGTGACAGGATTAACTAGCGACAAACCTCGAGTCTAGGGAGAAGATCCACCTAACTTTGGAATGATATACCACCAACGAATTAATACAATCATTGCACGAATAGACAATCAAGGCATATTATTAGATTAAACTGGCTAATACATTTTCCTAAGATTTGACCTCTTCCCTATCTTTTGTCAATCACTTGTGTGCATTATTTGCCATCGCCTTAGGATAATTAGAATTAACTCGTGCCAGTCTCTCAGGCTGAAAATCCCCTTTTGTGTTAGTTTAGGTTTAATTAGAATAATTAGGTTAGATTAGTATTAAAACTAGATAAATAAAATACAAGTAGAATTAAGAGTTAACTTCCACTCTCAGTGATCGACACCCTACTTACCACGAAACTTCATTTGACCGGGTACACTGCCCGTTAAAGTGTTGTTTTTAGGTATAGTCGGCATAAAATAAATAGTAAAACTTGATACATAAAATAACACGTACACAACGACACATCCAAGTTTTGGCGCCGCTGCCGGGGAGTGCGATTGTTTAATTTCTTGTTTTTATTGGTATTTTTAGTATAAATCTAGTTTTATTTGTCTACTGTATGCTGTTATTTATTGAATACGGCGTATCCATTTTCTTTTAATACAGTGTATTCGACATCAAACATCAATACGACATATCTAGTTTACTGAATACGACGTATCGACTGTCTGATACAGCAGCAATTTTAGTTAGCTTTCTAGTTTAGTTTTCTAGAGCTTGAAGAAGAAAAAGCCCGTAGGCATGGTCGGGTGTTTAATTGGCAAACTGCTACATATAGAAAGATCGGGTTGATGACGATCTTCATGACCTTAGCTCCGTGGAAGCTGAATTTCTAGCTATAGTCATTAACGATGCCTTTACACCTCGGGATGCACTTCAGTGCAAATTTCAAGTAAGTACTCTTGTTAATGATGAGATCGACTTTAGGATATCATATTAATCAAATCCGACGATGAGAGCATACACAGATAATTGTGACAAAAACTCATTTTCTTATAAAATGATTTATGTCAACAATTTGAAAACGGATTCAGAAAATGATAATGAAAAAGTCATACCTTAAATTCGATCACCTGAGCTTGTGATCAGTTGTTTTGATGATTTAGACCTCTTTAAAGATTTTGAGAATGAATTTCCAGCCATTAATTACAATGATGCTCAAACATCTAAATCAAATTTATTAACTGAACCAATCTTAAACCCTCAACATATCAATGAATTTAATTTAAATGATGAAACATCGGTGTCTGAATATAACGAAGAGGAACAAAATATTTTATACTTTAATGATCTATTCCTTTTCAACGTTATTCATCCCAATGATTCAAGATCAAACAAGGACTATAATAACAATGAAATCATACAGTCTTTAGATGGTAATGAAATTATACGTGGTTCATGTGTGCTTTCCGAAACGAGTCACAATAAAGTTATTAAAACTTTCAGAACGGGAAGTTTTGTCATAAACTTAAAAGTAAAAATCATAATTTGGAGATATAACGTAAACGGAATGCTATTCTTTCTCATTATGAATTTAGATGTGTCATTTGGCATTCCGTTCTACCCTAAGCGGTATTATAAGGATGGTAATTGTACGATAATGTTGCGGAGGCCAAGGTACATTTTCTTTACTTAGTTAAATCTTTAGGAAAATTAGTCTCCAAGAAAGGATACAACATATTAGGAATAAACCTATACGGCGTATCCATTCTTTTTAACCTACATCGACTAAGTCAACATAATCCGCCAATACGGCGTATTCATTTACTTGATACGTCGTATCCACATACTGACCCGTATTTAGTTTATTTAGTTTAGTTTAAATTACTCGTAGGTACCAAGATAGGAATGCACATGTTTTTTCTAGGTTTCTACAGACCTCGGAAATAAAGAAATCAGACGAAGTTGTTGGATACATATCATCTAGAATCTTAATTTGTGATTGTAGTCAATATGGAATTCCCCCCCCCCCCCCCCCCCCACCCTCATGACGCATTTTCCAACACACAATCTTGCTCATAAACACAACATGGAGAATCTACCGAGCAAATATCATGGGAGGGGTTCGACATTCAAATTCTTTTAAAATTCTCGTTTTTAATGTTTTATCTATACAACGAGGACGTTGTATAATTCAAGTGTGGATGGAATTAGAATGTTACTTGTCCCTGATTTTTCACACTAAAAATGCTAAATTGCTCAAATTTAAAAAAATCAAGCATACTTTTGTGAAATTACATGTTACATAACCCGCACACAATAACCCTTGTTAGATATTGTGAGGATTTAACCTTTCCGTTTCTAAATGTTTACCCAAATTCTACAAATAAGATTGTGCCAAGAGATTGTAGCTGAACTATAAGAACTTGGCTTGGTATATCACTCGAGACCACAATAATGAGTATTATGGATTTAATTGGAGTAACTTGTTTAAATTGGTAAATTTTAGGATTACACCCAAATTGCCTTTCCATGTTGTTTATTAACTAACTACACCGGTTAGTTAACCTCCCGTTTAAACCCTTTTCCACTCTCATCTTTAGAATGAGGATCCACTAGAATAACCCATAGAGCCAATTCTTTAGGAATTACATCAACTATTTGTTTTATTACACCCTTACACCTTAACCTACCATGTTAGATTAAGTTTAATTTACAGTTGCTAGTTGCTTAAAGTGTAAAGTTTGTATTTTTGAGTCTGTGTCATATTATTTATCTTTGTGCGTTGGAAATTTGCACATTGCAAATGAGAATGTATATTAGTATTCAAAAACACATTGTGATTTTAACTACCGTCCACAATTAGATGGTTATGTCCGAAGAATGAAGAACTATCGAAGGAATTATCCGGAATTATTATGATCGTGAAGATGGTGAAACTACATCGAGATTTGAAGTATAATTAGCAAAAAAATCGAAAAAATTAGAAAAATCAACAAAAAAGAAGGAAAGTTTGAAGATAATCGTTTCACAACTACCGAATGAATTACACGAAGGATCAATTATTCGTTGATACGTCTTAAAATCAAGGATGTAGAGTATTGTATAAAGTGGAAGATATCACCACTTGCCTTGTAGAGTATGTAAAAGTTATGGGATGATTGGGAAGTTGACCGTTACGGGAACGCCAACTTAGGTTGTTGTTTTTTATCAATGATCAAGACGTTGTAAATAGTCATGTCTTTATCATGGTAACGGATGAGAAAAGTATCTAGCAACTTGTACTTTAGGCTTAATCTATTTGTTTCTTGATTTTTATTTAACAACAATTTACTTACCTCTCACGATAATAGCCGCTGTTTTACGCGATGAGGATATATATACAAACATGCATGTCTAAATCTGCGTTACGTCCATAGTATCATGTCCTTTTTACCTCGTTGTTTAAACTTATATTGGTGAAAGTTAGAAGGTTCCTACCCTATATCATTCTTCATCTTAACCGTTGGTTAAATTCTAATGGGGATGTGATCGAACACACATGTCTATTCTGTCGTTACGGCCATATATATGTGCTTCCGCTGCCTTGTTGAAGTGGTACTTCTGGTGAAAGATTGTAGAATGATCAACCGTATGCCTTTCCATACAAAAACCCATATTTACCTTTATAAACTTGTTACCCCTTGGCTTTAGTGGTGAGATTGTAATCTTGCCAACTAATGATAGAATACTCGTCATGACCGAGCAATTGAGTGAATTAGTTACATGTTACCACATAGATTAGTTGAGTGATTTGAGTGTTTTTTATCTTCCTATTGTGAGTTGTTTGTTTGTTACTTTAATAGGATCAAATAAAAGCATAACGGAAAAATACTTAGAGATATCATTTTAATAAACTTCTAATGCTACCTGAGAACAATTAGATTCAAAGTGGGGGGGATATATGGATGAGCATCAAATAACGTTTATTATAAAGCCCAATTTATCCGTCTTATATTGCTCGTATTACTTCTTTTATATAAGTCAATAATACTAATTGATTATAAATATATATTTGCAGTAAAAATTAAGACATATGATGAAAGGTTAATGGTGAAAAGCACACATTTTAAAGCTAAATGAATAATTAAAAAAAAAATCAAAGAGTAGAATAGATTTGAATACTACGAAATGTTTAGTGTCCTTAAATTCTTGATCCGGAACTCCATTTTAAGGTGATTCAAAAGTCCACGAAAAAAAGAAAATTGAGATCTTTATTTTTATGTGTTAAAATAACCAAAATTCTGGAGTTGGATCGTAATTTAATCCACTGGAAAAGTCAGCTCGTGATAATGGGCTTTAAGCCTATTTTTACAACTAATTAATTGGGCTTAGCAAAAATAATTTGATTATTAAGATCCTATATGGTTTGGGCTGAGATCACTATCTGGTTGGGCTATGACCACGAAAAAGAATGGAAAGACAAGGTGATTGGCTGGTTTTGACGTGAAAAGCAAACAAAGACATCTTTGTTATATATATTCATACGAACAGAATAAGATGGGTCGTTCCACACATTCGACGCAGTATGCAAAAAATAAAAAAGAAGAATAGAAGATCTTATGAAGTGGTCTAAAGCCATAAAATACTTTGTAATTCACACTCCCACTATACGCGTTCGGTAGCATTATAATTAATTGTTCATAATATGATTTTGTGTATTGTTATAATGACTATCGGTTTAATACCTTAGGTATTAGTCATATCTTATGATAATATAAAGTTTTATTTGTCTTTATATCAGTTTGTTTTTATTCGTTGCCATTGTGACTATGTTTATCTCTTTCATACCCAATTATGTACTTTATATGATGTTTTTTCTATCATTCAACTGGATCTAGTCCTACATATTTAATGCATTGCAACTTCGGTGTTGTTTGGGCGTAGGCTAAGAGTCCAGATAAAAACAATATAAAGAAGTTTTCAAATAAATTAAAAATCAACGTGTGAGCTTTATGCGGTTTTAGGTAATTGTGACAGGATTTAACTAGCGACACACCTCTAGTCGTAGAGAGAAAGATCCACATAACTTTGGAATGATATACACCAACGAAATAATACATCAGTGTATGAAAATAAAAACAAGGCATACTATTAGATTAAACGGGCTAATACGTTTTCCTCAAGTTTGACTGCTTCTCAATCTTTTATTAATCACTTGTGTGCGTTATTTGTTATCACCTTAGGATAATTAGAATTAAACTCGTGTCAGTGTCTCAGGCTGAAAACACTCCTCTTTGCATTAGTTTAGGTTTAATTAGATTTAATTAGAATAATTAAGTTAGATTAGTACTAACCCTAGATAAATAAAATACCAGTAGAGTTAAGAGTTAACTTCCACTCTCAGTTATCGACTCCCTACTTACCAATGAAACTACAATTGACCAGGTACACTGCTCGTTAAAGTGTTGTTTTTAGGTGTAGTCGACATAAAATAAATAGTAAAACTTGATACATAAATAATACCTACACAACGACACATCAGCATTCATCAAGAATTTTCCGAGTCTCAAAACAGTATACACATCTCCTAATCATCCCATCGGGGCACATTTTGAAGAGATATGGATCGTCCCAAAAATAATGCTTTAGTTTTAAAAAGAACTTGCAACATGACGGTAATTTAAACCCTTTTCTGAGGAATTTCAAACGAGATAGATGGCGAAATCGGTGAACCAGGGGCACCGCCTCATCTTCGGAGACATTCATGAGGGTTTCGTTAGGGGGAAATGATCAGCTTTATCATCAACCCTTAATCTTTAAGGTCTGGATTTTCAAGACGTGACGAATGGTCTACCGCGACATTTTCTTCCCCTTTCTTGTTTTTGATCTCAATATCAAATTCTTGGAGTAGTAAAATCCATCGGATAAGGCGAGGTTTAGCATCCTGCTTAGCGAACAGATATTTTAACGTAGAGTGGTCTATGAATACAACGTTTTCGAGAGAACAAGATACGATCAAAATTTATCGAACGCGAAAACTACGGCAAGTCGTTTCTTTCCTCAGTTACGTATAAACTTATGAGGTCATTGTTGAGAAAGTTGCTAGTGAAATAGATAGGACGAAAGTGTTTTCCTTCGCGTTGTTCAAGCACAGCTCCAACAGCAAAGTCACTTGCATCACACATTGAGTTTAAACGGTTGTGACTAATCTGGTGAAACCATGATCGGTGCATTTGTTAACTTTTTTTTCTTTAAGCGATTCAAATGCCTCGTTGCATTCTTTATTGAAGTCAAAAACTACATCTTTTTCAAGAAGTTTTGTCATTGGACGAGAGATTTTGGAAAAATCTTTTATGAATCAACGGTAAAATCCTGCATGTCTTAGAAAACTTCTAACAGCCTTGACGTTAGTCAGTGGTGGTAGTTTGGCTATCACATCGATTTTGGCCTTGCCGACTTCTAATCTTGCACTGGAGACTTTGTGTCCTAACACAATTCCTTTTGTTACCATAAAGTGACACTCACCCATTTTTTTTTTTTTTTTTTTGTTTTTAGAGCAAGAATGACTGTTTGCATTGGATGAGTCATTTGTTCGAGAATTACAAGACATGTATCGAATGAATCTTCAGATATCGAAAAATCATCCATGAAAACTTCCATGAAGGTTTCGAGCATGTCTTGGAAGATGACAATCACGCACCTCTAAAAAGTGGCTGGTGCATTGCAAAGACCAAAAGGCATACGCTTGTAAGCGCAGGTTCCATAGGGACAAGTGAATGTGGTCTTTTCCTGATCGGTAGGTTCGATTGGGATTTGGAAATAACCAGAAAATCCGTCGAGAAAGCAAAGAATTTGTCCCGCCTAGCCTTCCAGCATTAGATCTTGAAAGGTAGATAATAATGATCCTTTCAGTGGCTTCAATTTAATTTATAGAAATCAATACAAACACTCCACGATGACAGTTCTTGTTGGAACAAGTTTGTTCTTTTCATTCGTCACAACAGTCATTCCTCCTTTCTTAGGTACGCAATAGACAGGACTTACCCAAGGACTGTCTTCAATGGGGTAGATGATACCAGCATCGAGAAGTTTGATAATCTCTTTTTTTCATAACTTCTTTCATGTTTGGGTTAAGTCGACGTTGTCTTTGAATGACGGGTTTGGCGTCCACCCACAAAGTAGATTTTGTGTTTTGCAAAAAGATGGGCTAACCCGGAATATGGAGATGTATTCAAAAGCAAAATGCTTCATGTATCTCTGATAACGAGACAATACGTTTCATTCATTTTTAAGCAGAGCGGATATGACTACTAGAAGTAGATAATCTTTTTCCAGAAAAGCATATTCTAGATGTTCGGGAAGAGCTCTCAGCTCAAGATAGATTGGTGGATCTTGAATAGAAGTCTTGATTCTTTAGTTTTCCTCAAGTGGTGATTCCTAAAAATTATCCTCGACTTCTTCCTCTTGTTCGAGAATTTCTTCGACATCCACTGTCATGAATTCTTCAAATTCTTCATCGAGAGATGATTCGTTAATCTTTTTTGATGTGCCTAAGAATGGTTTAGAATCATTGAGCAATTCACCAATTCTACCTCTGGTCATTTCATTAAAAATCATCCATGCGAAGCATGGTCATCAATAGAGAAGATATGGTTCATAGGCTTATACGATTAATGAAGAGTAATTCTATCATCGTCCAACACCTAATTGCTTTCTTTGTTTTTGACACGGAATATAGAATCAGCTTTTTTTCAGAAATGGTCCTTCAAAAATGAGAGGAAACATTGCCAGTCCTCCTCCATTTGTAGGATAACAAAATCTACAGGGAATACAAACTTTCCAACTTAGACGAGCATGTTTTCAGCAACTCCTATTGGGTATTGGTAAGTATGATTAGCTAAGCGGATACTCATCCTTGTTGGTTTTAAGCTATTTTCATAAAGTAGAGCGTATATTGAATATGGCATCAAGTTGATGTTTGCGCCAAGATCGACCAAGGCAAGATATTCAACTGAACCTGCTACGGTGCACGGGATCAGAAAGCTTCCAGGATCACCCAGTTTCGGTGGGAGCTTGTTTTGAACAATTGCGGATCATTCTTTGTTTAAGAAGGCGGCAGAGATTTGCTCCATCTTACTTTTGTTGCTCACGAGATCCTTTAAGAATTTCCCATAATTAAGCATACCGGCTAGGACATCTACGAGGGGTACGTTGATCCTAACTTCTTTGATTAGATTAATGAACTTGGTATAGCTTTCTTCCATCTTTTTTTTGCGTAGGCGCTAAGGGTATGGGATTTTTGGTTTGTATGCCTTGAGTGGTGGCAGATTGGATTTGGCTTGTTTGGAAGAAGACGGCTCTACTTCCTTCTCGGCTTTGTTAGCCTCATCTTCACTATCATCAAGGATGACGGTGGTTTTAGTATTTGGGGTAGATCTAGGCAGATCAAATGTCTTAGCCACTCGTGTGAATAACGCAGTCACCATCCTAATCTAACGGTGGTTGGTCGTAAGGTTTTTTTAATTTGTTGGGTTAGGTTTTGGATTGGTTTGGGTATTACATGGAAGTGAACCAGTTGGTCGAGAGGAACATTGGTCGGAGAGTAAACCAAACTTTGTTTCAAGATCTTGAATTGCAGCTTGGTGATTCTTTTGTCCTTGCTCGACTTTGGTTTTGATATTGAAAATTTGTTTTTTTGACAAAGTTGTTCGATGATATTTGAGCGACTATGAATTCTCGCATGGTTTTTTCAAAGTCAGACTCATCGAACTTCTTTTCGGGTGTTGGTGGATTGGGAGGATTGTCTTCCCGAGGTTGGGAATTTTGGTTGTCATTTCTTGGTTGACGGTTACGCTAATTTCCGGAACTCCTACCATAGTAGTTTCCTCGGTAACCTCCTCCTCGATAACCTCCGTAGGCATAGTTTCCTTCTTCATCTTTAGGACTTCCCATTGGCTTGTCATCACACTCTGACAATGGGTAAGGACCTCCACAACTGTTGCATCCATCTCGCATCTCCTTCATTTCCCTTTGATAATTTTAAACTGCGAGTCGATTTTTATGGTTAATACCTGAGAATTATCGCTACCTTCTGCGAAAGCAATGGTTTTCCAAAGAGGTTTAGATTTTATGTATTTAGACCAATCGAGTTTCAAGAGCACTCGATCTTCGAGCAACCGGTGTGCTTTGTTAGGGTCTTATAGAGGAAGATTCCTCCAGCATCTAGGATAGCTTGTGTGACTTCGTTAAGTTCATGGTAGAAGATTTGGATATGGATCCTCGTCCCAAACCATTCTGTGACAACTACAAAGAAGGTTCTTCAAACGTAGCCAATCATCAAAATGGATTCTTAGGATGCTGGGTAAAACGATGATTTTCTCACTATGAGTCTCAAACATTTGTTGGTGAAACAGAATCGGGCTTACTAAAGCGTTAGTCTCCTTCTTCCCAAGTAGTGATAACATCGGAACTTAGTTTGTTGAACTATACTTTAGCATCACTAGCGAGTGATGATGGGAAAAGTTTCAGTTTGATTGCATCCGTATTGGTGTTACCATATCGGAACATTCGAAGATATGCTTATGCGGATCGGCCCGTGCACGCCTGTCAAATTGTCGGTCTTTGATCATCGACAGGTGGTGACCTTTAACAATGAAGTTGTCTATAACACCCTGTGTTTTAGTGTCATTTACGACGTCGATAAGTTCACTATTTATTTTTAGTATTGTACGCGTTTGCTTTTAATCGTAATCGTTAAGTTAAATCGTGTAAGCTAAAAATTACCATTCAATGTAAACGGGCATCAAACAATTAAATGTTTACATCAAGCAAGTTTTAAGTAATTATTTTGAGGATAATTATTAACTTTGTTCATTTTATTTTTATTGGTTGCGTAAAGTGTTTGCGTTTCGCAATAAAATACGTTTAGGCATTCCCGGAACCACCAAAACTTTTCTACGCTTCAACAAATACCCACAATTATACCCAATACTCAAAATTTACAAAATATCATCACATATATCTTAATATGGCCTGATATGGAAGGATAGAAACCAAAGATATTTCTAGATTAAACACATTCCTTGTTTTCATGGGATAACTTCCATTTTAGGGAACCAAGGGCTCATATCTTCCTAGTCTTGACCAAAGACTTCCATGTTTTACTCCTTATGTCTTTGACTAGCCATGTGTGTTATATAAGACCTTAGCTAGAAAGAATACACACACACTCTCATTTCTTAAGGTGAAAACTCACAAAAATCTCTCTCCCTTTCTCTTATATGCCACAGTAAAAAAGAAAATCCACAAACCATCCATACAAATTTTATTTACTACATTTCTAAGTATTCCTACAACATATCTAAGATATCCTAAGGTGTTTAGAATGTTTGGTTTAAGGTTTACAAGTGTTAAAGCAAGAAGGTTCAAGATTAGGGTTTTCTTGAAATTAGGGTTTTCAAGGTGTTGAAAGCTAGGGTTTGTTTGCTAAACAAGGGTTTAGATCTTGTTGTTCATCACCATACATCATATTAAGGTTACCTAAAAACTTTAATCTCTTTACATTTGTGATTTTATGCATATATAATGTTTGTATAGTTATCACCATCTAAGAAACTTATTATCTTGTAAAATGGATTTTTACACTTGTTTATGATTTGATGAACTTTGACATGTGTTATATGGATGTTAATATCATGTTATAATGGAAGTATAAGTATTGTACAAGTGTGGTTTATGTATAAAAAGTATATATAAACTAGTTACCTAAAAGGTGTACTTATTGAAGATTATGGACAAATAAGTATTTAGACATATACATCTTGTGATTTATGGATAATATTTGGACAAATAATGGACTAGTGACCCTAAGTGTAACAACCGGCAATTTTCGGAATTTTAAATTACTACTTTACTCTTTGACTTTTTGCGTCGGACTTGACTTTTTGACTTTTTGACCTTTTACGGTCACATAATAACGATTACCGCGTAGCCGGTAAATTTTTGAAACATATTTAAATAATAAATCATATTTATTATTACTCATCTCTCATTTACACGTTAATTTTTCCAACTTATTTGAAACGAAAACGAGAAGACATCTCGCAAATTTTGAAAACCGCGTACCACGCGTACCGACACGAAAATATTTTAATTATATTAAATTATCACTTTTTATTTATCATGTTTGTACTATTTCTCATTTTCAGGTCAGTTGCGACTTCAATTATTCCATTATTTATTTTTAGAGTTTTTGCGCGTTAGCTTAAATTAAATAATTGGTATAGTTAAATCGCGTAAACTAAAAATCAACGTTCACCGTAAACGACACCAAACAAATTAAAGATAGTCATCAAGCAGAGTTATTTGATTATTAGGAGTATAAATTTATAACATTTTCAAAATTTAATTTGGTTTGTGTACGTAAAACGCTTTACCGTTTTCGCAATAAATTTACATAACGTAGCATACCGGAAGCACCTTACCCAATCTACACTCAAACAAATACCCCACGTTTTATACCTAATACCCAAAATAATCTATTTTATTTATTTTAAAACCCTCAAAACAGGATCCAACATATATGTGTCAGAGAAATACAAACCATAAAACCCACAACTCTTCATTTAACAACTCATACCTTACACAAAGTGTACCCTAAATCCCACTCTTCCATAAATTGGCACATCAGGTGTACCCTAACTCTTACAACCTTGTACTTAAACCACTACACATCCCATGGTTTAATCTTAGGTTGTTTTGATACCATCTTGTTATAACTAGAAAGTCCTATGCCCATTTAACTCTCACACATTCATTCACTAGCAAATTAGCAAGCAAACTCTCTCTATACTCAACCATACCCACGGCTCAAAAATCTTGTGCCTAGGGTTCCCATTAAAATTCATTCTACAAGTATTCCAAGCATTCTATTGTTCATTCTAAGATCATCTAAGGTTACTCAATGTATTAGCAAGCTTGGATTTGGGTTTAACAAAGATTAACCAAGAAAACATATTTAGGGTTTTCTTGATTAGGGTTTTGATTTTGGAAGCTTGGTTGAGGTTTATATCTTGTGTTCATCATCCTACACATCCACTTTAAGGTCTATTTAAAGTATTTAATATTCATTCATTCATTTACTTAATTATATACTTGTTATATTATGTTAATCACCACCTAGGTTTTATTTTTGGAATTTACAAAGTAAAAACATGTATGTACATACACAAGATTATTTTTCATGGGATAAAAATGATGTCTACCATATGTCAATATGCTTAAAATAAGAGTTTACAAGTGTTGAATAGTTTATATAATTATTTGTTAAGTTTTGATTATTTACTTAATTATAAAGTTCATGGACTTAAATAAATATGTTGGACTTATTTCTTGGACAATATGGACATATTATGATATAGAGGACTTAATATATATATATATATATATATATATATATATATATATATATATATATATATATATATATATATATATATATATATATATATATATATATATAAGATGTGTATTTTACAAATGAGAGGACTTGTGATAATTTACATAAGTTATTAATACATAAAAACAAGTTAATTAAAAATTATAAAACAGTCCGAAGTTACTGTAGCAAACAGTACCTGGGAAAAATTATTTTATATTTTTTTAAATAATACATTTCATGACGATCGTAAGCATGTAAAGAACTCGAAAAACGGGATTATAACGAACAAGTTACGTATTTTACAAGTTATATATAATTAATTATATAAAAACAGTTTTTAAGAACTGTTATGAACAGTAATTGTTACTGTTCATCAGAGGTTTAATTTTTATAAATATAATATTTTAATAAATTTCCTTAATACGAATCCACGGACATAAAGAACTCGAAAAACGGAATTATAACGAACAAGTTACGCATTTTATAAGTTATATATAATTGATTACATAAAAATAGTTTTTAAGAACTGTTATGAACAGTAATTGTTACTGTTCATCAGGGATTAATTTTTATAAATATGATATTTTGATAGATTTTCTTAATACGAAGCCGTGGACATAAGAAACGTATAAAACGGAGTCAAAACGATAAAGATATGAGGTTTTAAAATCGCGCTCACTATTTTTACTTTTATACATTATTTTATAAAACGATTAAATTAATAATGTAATATCATTATGTAATCAATAAAAATATTAGATCATATATTTTTACAAATGATACATTAGTAAATGAGAAATAATATTTTCTTTACGGGTACAAGTACATATACTTTTGTTTAACAAAGTACGGTTTAATTATTATTTCAACCTTTAAAGATTTAATAAAAACTATTAGGTGGTGTAACATTAACATGTTGATTAATTCAAAAAAATACATTAAACCATACTACCTATAAATAATTAGGTTGTTTGCCATCGATGCCGAACGATACGCTTATTTGATTTAGATAACCAATCATTCACTACGTTGAGTTTATAGCCCCCTCTTTCACTTTTTACAGTTACTTATACCAAATCACCGGGAGAAAACATCTCAATAACAACTTGTTTACATATCTTACAATATCTATTTACATATAAACTACGCACATTGTTACACACTTGATTTTGCAATTCATTACAAAAAACAAAAAATGGTGGATTTACAAAATTTGTTTTCATACTTTGTCACATCTCATAAGCATACACTTACGAAATGGTTTACATTACTCATTACAAACTCAATGTACTTGATTAAATATACACACTCTATTCTACTTAATAGATTTAAGAACTCAAATCTGTTTACGAATACAATAGTTAATTTTTTATTGGACACAATGTTTCGGTTATCATCTCCTATTTAACATGTGCCTAGTAACATAACCCACATACCCATTATCATTAATTGGTAAATTCTTGACCGGAGGACCGTTGAGGAGCGCGAGTGTATAAATAGAATCTAATTTGGGATTGACATCCCAGTACGGGTTTCGACTGTACTGGAAACACGAATGCATACATGACGGAAAAAACACATTTGATGTTTACAGGGTTTGAACATTCTACAACGTGCCTTATTTGCATCAAATTACATACAAGATGACAGCATCAGTGCATGAGCTTAGCGTAACAGTAGATATTATTTATGTGGTGCTGTATCTATTATAGTAGACCCATACATTTTGGAAAATCAACGATTTCACTGTCCATACTACTTATTGAACATTACAAATTTCTGAACACCTTTCATTATATTACGGCGAAGCAATAAACACTAAACTCTTTTGATTCTACATTGACTCTTACATTTTTGGGCGATTATTACAAGGATTGAAATAATCATACATACTTTATAAATCTTTGGATTTCAACATTTACATTTATATTTACAAAACTCTATGAACTCACCAACTTTAATGTTGACACTTTTAAGCATGTTTTTCTCAGGTGAATTAGATGCTTGGCTTACTTAATGTGCATTGGAGTCTAAATTGACAAGATTTCATACTTGGATTTCTACAAATGATCAAATCTCGTTGTGTTGCTTTCAAGCTTTTCATTGTGATGCAATTATGGGACAACTATTATTTTGATTTCAGAAAATCAACGAGATTGTTTTACAAACGACACATTTACATTACGCGCTTATATGACATACATATATACATATATGCTTACATCCCTTATGTATATTTACATTATTTATATAAGAGTTATTATATAAATGATAGAACATTTCTTAAGGCAAAGTAATACTATAAGCTCGTATGTCCTAAACATTATCCAAACATTAATTTATCTTATATGATATTTTGCCATCATTCATTTATGCCATGATGCATTCCATTTCGCCATGCTTATTCTTTAAAAACAACAATGTTTTACTATATAAATGCTATTTATATACATACTTGATTTTCATTACAACCACCCCAGGCATTGTGAGTTACACAATGGTCTCATTTTACTTCTTAGACATTGTGAGTTGCACAATGGTCTCACTTATTTCTCAGACATTGTAAGTTATACAATGGTCACTAAAACTTTTTTTTCATAACCTTATACAATATCGTTTTACACGAAACCCGTCACAGTTTTGTTTACATGGAATTATGTGTGAATCTAAGTATTACAAGTCTTGTATGGGCGGGACTTGTAATAGGAGGATTGATATGATAATTGCTATGTTAACTCATTCATAAAGACCTTTATCTTATTTACTTTAACTGTGTACTCATCAACTATTTTGAACGCTATGTCGATCTCCCCTAATTGTTTTACTCCCCGTCTCCGAAGACGAGTTTGAAACACTCGTCCCATACTCATTACAACACATGCATCGTCATGTCATCCACCACCTTGAAGGTTATGTGAGTACGCGTATTGCATCAAAAATTCTTAAGTAAGATGATTTATAATCTCTTTATTTGAATGGATTGGGACGCCTCTTAATTTAAATAAATAAATTGTAAATCACCAAACCTTAAGTTTATCAATTCATTAGTTGCATAAATTGTGACGCTTCTTTATGTAAATAATGAATTATAAATGAGTGGGCTTAATTGTATCCAATATGACACGAGTATGAACTTGAACCCAATAATTACTGGAATCCGTTAAAAAGATTTAGAAATACAATAGTGTCTTACCACTCAGCAAAAATCTTAAGGCCTCACTTGAACTACCTGATCTTAATATTAAGTTATTACTTTTGACGTTACAAATCCTTACAATCATGAACTGTTTGTGGAACTAACAGACTGAGTACAATATTCCACCACCTATCACATAAGCTCTCCTACGAGTTCCTCCCATTTGTTGACCTTTATTTTGGGGATATTGTTTCTTGAAATATCGTCACTCTCTACATCCCATCACTGTTTTTTTATAGTTATTGTTGTTATGTTTGCTGTTGTTGAGTCCTTAAGCAGTCCCAGCTCGTACAACTTTATCCACTAGGTAATGCAACCCCCTTAAACAAGATAAACATCTCTCGATATAGTATTTGGTTGATTTATTCATTACAAACCAATAATAAAATAATTTAAGTCATGATACATCCTATTACTGCCTAAGTAAGTTGAATACTTACATCCATTAGCCTCGTCAGATATTAATCATCAAACATTACAGATATCAGAAACTAGACTCTGCCCTTAAACATTTAAAACTTTATATAGACATACCCACGCGACTACACTTTCTCCTTTGATGTTTTCACTATTAAGAGACTTTCTTTAAAAAGCGTTTATATCAATCATAAAACTTGTAATGATATTTTTCTAAAGTACATATTCTGATGGGTTAAATATCCTGGTCAAACCTAGCCAAAATTTATGTATATTAAGAAGTGTCGAAACATCGAATTTTGCTGAATAAAGTTATCAACGCCATGTTTAAAACTGGTTTATTAAATCTTAAATCTTTTCTTGGTCACACAATAGGTTAACAAGAATCGAATCCGGGGACGGGATTCCTTTAAGGGGTAGGTACTGTAACAACCGGCAATTTTCGAAAGGGTAAAAGCCATAGAATACCAACGTACTTTCTGAAATTTACCACAATGAACCATTTACTTTTTTATTACCGATATCACCAATGTACTTTCAAATTATTTTTCAACTTAAACAAAACGTTTGTACCGTTAGTTATTATGTGACAACGTTAGTCAATTTAGCTAACGATCGTTTGAGGAAGTTTCAAAAATCGTCCCTGTGGTTTTAATATATTTTTCTTTTTTTCGAAAAAAAAAATTTCGAAATTTTTATAAAAAATTTACGAAAAAAAGAAGTTTAGAAAAAAAAATTCAAAATTTTTTTTCAAAAAAAATGTTCGAAAAAAATATATATATGAAAACCACAGGGACGATTTTTGCAACTTCCTCAAATATTTTTATGAATTTTGCTTAAAAAATAAATGTAAACTCAATATCAAATTCAAAGAGGAAGAACATAAGGACTAACGACGCAAACGATCGTTAGCTAAATGAACTAACGTTGTCACATAATAACTAACGATACAAACGTTTTGTTCAAGTTGAAAAATAATTTGAAAGTACGTTGGTGGTATCGGTAATAAAAAAGTAAATGGTTCATTGTGGTAAATTTCAAAAAGTGTGTTGGTATTCTATAGCTTTTACCCTATATTGTACAACCTTTCCAAACAAGTTGATCACCAAAAAAGAATATTTTTCCCTTTCTCCCAAAACAATGCTCCAAACAGTAGACCGATTCGACCAACCTTCGAGAAGGGGAGTCATAAAGTCATCAGTATCAACATGGAACCTAACCGTCCAAACAGAACACCCTATCATCATCTCGTAGATAGTAAACTCGCTAGAGCCAATATCATTTCTACAAACAAGAAGCAAATGCTCACGCGACTCAACCAATTTCCCTTCCAGATGCAACATGTGAGGTATTTGTATGAGTATTACCATTCTCAACATACCCACGGCTCAAAAATTCTTATGTAGGGTTCCATTTAAAAATTCATTCTACAAGTATTCCAACCATTCTATTTTTCATTCTTAGTCATCTAAGGTTACTCAATGTTATTAGCAGCTTGGATTTGGGTTTTAACAAAGATTAACCACGGAAAACATATTTCGGGTTTTCTTGCTTGGGTTTTGATTTTGGAAGCTTGGTTTGAGTTTTTTATCTTGTGTTTTATCATCATTTCCTACAATCCACTTTATGGTCTAATTTAAAGCTTATTTATATTCATTCATCATTTTTACTTAATGATATACTTGTTCTCTTATGTTAATCACCACCTAGTTTTATTTTTGGAATTTACAAAGTAATAAAAACATAGTATGTTACATTACACAAGATTAGTTTTTCCATGGAACTTTCTCTTTAAAAATGATGTCTACACTATGTCAATATGCTTAAAAAATAAGAAGTTTACAAGGTGTTTGAATAGTTTATCTAATTATTTGTTAAAGTTTTGATGTATTTACTTATTATAAAGTTCCTGGAATTAAATAAATATGTTGGACTTATTTCTTGGACAATATGAACATATTATGATATAGAGGACTTAATATATATATATAAGTTGTTGTCTTTTACACTGAGAGGGACTTGTGATATTTAATAAGTTTTAATACATAAAAACAAGTTAATTAAAATTATAACAACAGTCGAAGTTACTGGTTTTTCGCCTCCAGTACATAGGAAAAATTATTTAATATATTTTTAATAATAAATTTCCATGACGATCGCTAAGCCATGGTTAAAAGAATCGAAAAAAGGGATTATAACGAACAGTTACGTATTTACAAAGTTCTATATAAATTAATTATATAAAAAAATAGTTTTTAAGACACTGTTATAAACAGTAATTGTTACTGTTCACAGAGGTTTAAATTTTAATAACTATAATATTTTAATACATTTCACTGTATACGAATCCACGGACATAAAGAACTCGAAAAACGGAATTATAACGAACAAGTTACGCATTTTATAAGTTATATATAATTAATTACATAAAAATAGTTTTTAAGAGCTGTTATGAACAGTAATTGTTACTGTTCATCAGGGATTAATTTTTATAAATATGATATTTTGATAGATTTTCTTAATACGACGCGTGGACATAAGAAAAGTATTACAAAACGGAGTCAAAGTTTTATATAAAGATATTGAGGTTTTACAAAATCGCGACTCAATATTTTTATCTTTTATACATTATTTTATAAAACGGATTAAATTAATAATGTAAAATCATTAATGTAATCAATTAAACAATATTAGATCATATATTTTTACACAATAATACATTAGTAAATGAGAAATAATATTTTTTTACGGGTACAAGTACATATACTTTTGTTTAACAAACTACGGTTTAATTATTATTTCAACCTTTAAAGATTTAATAAAAACTATTAGGTGGTGGTGTAACTATATAACATGTGATGTTTTATTCATATAAAGTACATTATACTCATACGACCTATAAATACAATTAGGTTGCATTCGGATTGCCGTAGGACGTTTCGCTTATTTGATTTTAGATAAACGCAATCCTGCACTACGTGAGTTTATAGCCCTCTTTCAATGTTTTACAGTTACTTTACAAATTCGGGGGAGCATACAGCTCAGTACAATTGTTTACATATTCGTTACAATATCTACTTACATATTATTCTACGCCCTTGTTTACACACTTGATTTTGCAGAATTTCATTTCAAAAACAACCAAATTACATGGTGGTTTACATACTTGTTTCTCTCTACTTTGTCACATGCTCATTTGCATACACGTTTACGAAATTGTTTACATATCATTACCAAACTCAATTACTTGATTTATATACCACTCTTTATACTTTCTAAGATTTAAGTACTCTAAGCTGTTTACGGGAATACATTAGTTAATTTTTTGGGAACAAAGTGTTTTCGGTTATATCTCCTGGTTTACATGTGCCTAAGTAACCTTAACCACCAAATTGCCCATTCTCATGAATTGTCTTAAATTTTGACTCGGAGGGGACCGGTTTGAGGAACGAATCCCCTCCCCCAGCCCGAAAGCGAGTGTCTAATAGATCTATTTGGGATGAATCCCTGTCGGGTTTTGACTGGTACTGAAACACGAAAGCCATACATGTCGGGAACAATTTGGATGTTTACGCGGTTTGAACATCTACACGGGCCTTTATTTGCATTTAAACTGCATGCATTAGATGGCGAGCTTCAGTGTCATGGCTCTTAGCGTAACAAGTAGTTATTATTTATGTGGGTGTATCTATTATAGTAGACCCATGCATTTAGAAAATCAACGATATTCACTGTCCATACTACTTATTGAACATTACAAATTTCTGAAACACCTTTCTTATATTACGGCGAAAAGCAAATAAAACACTAAAATCTTATGATTCTACATTGACTTTACATTTTTGGGCGATTATTAAAGGATTGAAATAAATAATGCATACTTTATAAATATTGGTTTCAACATTAATTTTTATTATACCAATACTCATATGAACTCACCAACTTTAATGTTGACACTTTTTTTAATGAAGGTTTTCTCAGGTGATAGATGCTTGTATACTTAATGTGCATTTGGAGTCTAATTGACAAGATTTTCATACTTGAGATTTTACAAATGATCTAATCTCGTGGCTTTTTTTGCTTTTGATGTGATGTTGCTTTCAAGCTTTTCATTGTGATGCAATTGGGCGACAACTATTATTTTGATTTCAGAAAATCAACGAGATTGTTTTACAAACGACACACTTAGAGGTCGTTCTCTTGTATCTTGAGCTGTTGTATTATGAAGTAACGCTCCCGGACATTTTTCCGCTGCGACCCATTTTTGGGGGTGTTACACTAAGTATGTAAGACACACGGTATAAGTGGTTATGAAGGACTTGTAACAAAGTGGCTAAACTAAAAAGTTATAAAAACAACTTTTAAACACATTTTACCAAAAAATATCAAATGGGGCTGTTTGAATTCAAAATATAAAGCCTTAATTTTATATTTTTATAAAATACTACATCCTCATGAGATGTAGTATTTTATAAATTTTTATAAAATTTAGCATCAAAAGGGGCTGTTTACGAGTTTACGATAACTAAATTTATAAAAATAAATTTATAAAAGTCCATGAACAGTAAAAACCACTATTCACCAGAGGACCCAAATTATGAAAATGTAATATTTTGATACATCGTCTTAATACGAAAGCGTGGACGCAAGAAACATACCAAACGGGCTTAAAACGGGAAAATTACGTTGTTTTTACTAATGAGATATTTATAAACGTTTTAACTTTATAAATATGATTTCATAAACACGATTAGATGATGATGTAGCTATATAGAATTGTATATGGTAGTAGTTATTCAAAGTACTTAGTACTCATACGACCTATAATTAATTAGGTTGCATTCGGGCGTATT
>BQNB010078570.1:0-30509 GCA_026074375.1 Tanacetum coccineum | reverse complement strand
AAAAAAAAAAACCTACCAAGTTTAAATGTATAAACGACCACCTAATCTCATCTCATATTTAAGTGACGTGACATCGTAACAAGCCTCGAATGATAAAACTAAGATTAAAAGGTGGCAATCGGTTTTGGACACGTGGTCTACATGCAAAGGATAATACATCATCTTCATTTGGTTGTTTGCCACCGAATGTTCTTCTCCTTCGCCACTCGGGAATCTTATGGTCTCCCTTTTTATATATTTTTTTGTACGAGAGGGTAGCAGAATAATATATGTACAATGTATTTTGCAATAAAATGACACGACGTTACGTTGCAGCAAAAGTTGTTATAGATTCTTATGTATAGGCTCTCGGAAGGGTGTGCGGTAGGGTGTGCGGTACTAGTTATCGCATAAAACTTTCACTTAAAATGAGTCATGTTTTTATTAGTTTTGCATATAAATATATATAATGATAATAAAGTAATAAACATTTATGAGTTATATAATTCAAATTTATATGTAATTTTTTTTTAGTTTACAAGTGTAAATTAGCACTTACTTGTTATTGACTAAACTCATCGAAAACTACGAGACAACCATGTTCTTTTGCATCACCAGTATAGAGTTACATAGTTTATTTATATAGAAAAACAATGACTTTTGTATGGTCTCATAACTCACAACAACATGATTAGATCAAAACTAGTCCGTTTTGATATACAAATTTTTACGATATTAGGTGCTTGCAATGGATCAAAACGTTTTTTTTAAACGTTGGCTTTTATTAAAGACTAGCTAAAGCTAGAAAAAAAGATTACAAAAAAGATATAGTTGCTAAGAGATTTTGTAATCAACAAACCCAACAAAATCTAAACTTAAAATTTCTAGATGAAATCCACAAGAAAAAAAGTGAAACAATAAAATCCCAAAGAACCGACTTCTTAGGAGGGGATCAAAACGTTATTGACTTAATGGAATGTGAGTGGCTATCCCTTAATCCGCAATAGGTTTATGTCAATTTGTGAAAAGAAATAATTTATATTCTAATATTATTATTTTGGGTTTTTGGCTTTAAATAGCCACGTACTTTTCGAAATGTACCCATATGGTACGTGTACTAAATTTATTATCCATATGGTACATGAACTGTACATTTCGTGTCAATATGGTACATTTATTACCGGCTACTTGTAAAACCAGTTATTTTTTTGGTAAAATTTGACGTGTTAATATTTTTTTAAATTAAGTGAAAATTAAAATGACATGTATATTCCATCTGTTATATACTCTCTATACACAGTCATAACAATCATTTTCCCCCAAATCAATCCTAAACCCTAATTCATGAAACAACCAAATTAAACCTAATTAAACCCTAATCATGAAGGCTTTATGCATCTCAGTTCATGACGAAGGCACCTTTACATACGATTCATTATCATATGTAGACGATGATGTTGAAGTTGTTGAAAACGTCGATTTGGGAAAAACCAATTATGAAAGATTGATGAAGATAGTAAAGGAATGTTGTTTGTTTCCTGTTCATGGTATGCATTTTTGTTCCCCTAAAGTAGATATTGGTAAACATTTGAAACCATTAAGGAATGATTCAATTTTGTTAAATCTGCTTATGATAATGGTTGCAAAATTAAACTTTACGTTGAACATCATGGTTATAATGTTTTAGAGGGTGTAACTAAGGAGGTAGTTGATGAAGAATTAGATGATGAAATAGAAATGGAGGATGTATCAGAATATGTTGGTTCAGATCATGTAGGTGAAGAAGATGTGGAAATTGCTAACACAGGACTTACTGATAGTTTTCTAAACATGTTAGTGGATGGTAAGTACATAAGTCATACAGATTTTGGGGCTAAGGTTGATAAACGTAAGTCTAGTAGTTCAAGGAATGGTGATGATAGTTCTGTGGATGACAGATATAAGGTTAAAGAGGGGTTTTCATATCTGTACATAATTCCAATTTTCCATGGAATGAGATGGCACCAATACTAGGCATGAAATTTGAGCACCCTGATGAGCTGAAGGATTGTTTGATCAATTATGGGGTAGCTAATGGATACCAATTATGGTATAGAAGAAATGAATATAGGAATATTTCAGTTCTGTGTGGTAAAAATGTGAATGAAGGTAGGTGTTCTAGCCAGAAAGGAAAACAAAAGGTTGTTGAGGATATAAGTACACCTAACTCTAAGTCTAAGAATGGCACATCTAAGAAATCTCAGTCACCTAAGACACCAAAGTCACCTAAGACATCAAAGTCACCTATTGCCACACCTAATGCTAATGCTGCAAAGAAAGGTTGTTCATTTAGATTATGGGCAGAATGGATGCAAAGTGAGTCAAGTTTTCAAATTAAAACCTTGGTTCCTACTCACACATATTCCAAAAATTTCAATTTGGGGTCATTAGTTACTTACAAATGGATAGCAAAGTAGTTTGCAATAGAAGTTGTTAAAAAATCCTAAGATAAGTTATAGGCAGATGGTAGCAAATGTTAGAGAAAAGTTTTTGATTAATGTAAGTGTACATCAGTGTAGAAGGGCAAAGCAGATCGCAGTTTATGATTCTTTTAGGGGGAAGAAGGAGGTCTGATAGACCATTATGCAAAGTTATAGGATTACAAAGATGAGATCTTGTCCACCAACCCTGGTTCAACAGTTCAGTTAGATGTTGACACATTGGATGATGGGAAAACTCAGTTCAAAAGGATGTACATTTGCTTCAAAGGTATAATATTTTGTCACATTTTATGTATCATTCTAAATTATGTATTTCATATGTTAGCTATTGAGAGTATGTATTTTTTTTATGTAGCTATGAAAGAGGATGGTACAATCCATGCAGAAGAGTAAGTTGACCTAATGGCTGTTTTTTGAAATCCAATTGCAGAGGTGAATTGTTGACAGCTATGGGAAGAGATTCTAACAACCAGATGTTTCCAATGGCTTGGGCAGTGGTGAGCATTGAGAACTCTGAGAATTGGTTATGGTTTCTTAGTCACTTGGGTAGTGATTTTAACCTTGCCATGGGAGCATATTTGACAATCCTTTCAGATGGTCATAAGGTATGATTTACCCTGTTATATTCTTTCTGAATTGGTTATATTAATAATCAATGTTTCTAACTACTTTTGAACAACAGGGACTAATTGAGGCAGTTAAAGAATTACTACCACATGCTGAGCATAGACTGTGTGCAAGGCACATCTATGCAAATTTCAAAAAGAAATGGAATGGGCTACACTACAAATCTCTGTTCTGGGGTGCTGCAGCATCTACATTAGTGGTACATTTTAAGCATAAGATGGAATTGATAAAAAACATTGACCCACTTGCCTATAATTGGTTAATGGAAAGGGACCCTAAGGCATGGTGTAGAGCTTATTTTCAAATGGATAGGAGTTGTGCTGCTTTTGAAAATGGTATATCAGAATCATACCATAGTGCTATAGGATTTGCTATATCTAAACCCATTATAACTATGCTAGAAGAAATTAGATTTACTTAATGCAAGGAATAGTATCTATGAAATCAAAAGGCTGTGAACTTAAATGATATTGTATGTCCTGCCATTAGAAAAGAGCTAGAGAAGTTGAAAAAATACCAAAGGTATTGGATGGTTGTTCCCTGTGGACAAGAGTTATTTGAGGTTAGGAAAGCAGATGAGGGGTTTGGGGTAAATTTGAATACAAAGACATGTACTTGCAAGAGATGGGATTTGTCTGGCATACCTTGTATTCATGCAGTGGCTGCATATTCTTTGCTTAATCAAGATCCTAGTAAAGGGGTGTCTAGTTGGTATAGCAAACAGATGTGGGTTGATGCTTATAGTCATTTTATAAAACCAGTAGGTGGTAGCTCAATATGGGTAAAGTCTGCAAATCCACCACCATTACCCCCCAAGAAGAGGATTATGCCAGGTAGGCCTAGGAAGAACAGGATAAAGCATGTCACTGAGAGAGTTAATCAAGTGTCTAGGGCTGGTAGATACATGACATGTTCAAACTGTTGGGAGAAAGGGCATAACAAAGCAAGATGTCACAACCTAACAAGACCAAAACCACAACAAGAGAAAAGGAAACCTGGTAGGAAAAGAAAACAGGCTGCAAATCAGCAATTTAACCCACCAAATGCAGATCCAACCTTTGAAGATTCTAGTTCAGCAGATCCAAGTGCAGCAGATTCAAGCTTTGTAGATCCTAGTTCAGCAGATCCAAGTGCAGCAGATCTAACCTTTGCAGATCCAAATCAGAGCTTAACTAGACTCTTAAATTGTGTGGAACAACAGGTATACTTAAGAGAGGTGTTGGTGGATGGAGAGGACCATCTGAGAGGATAGCAAATCAAAAGAGGAAGAAAGAGGACCCTAATGGTCCTGGAAAAAAAAACCAAAGTCATCCTTTAAACACTATGTAGGGAATCAAACTATGTTTATTTGTCTTTCCAAGTAGGTTGTCTTCAAACTTATGGGTACCACTAAACAATGTAGAAGCATGTGGCTTTATTAAACAATGTTTTAGAATCTTTTGTTAAAGTTTGAGTTGTTTGTTTTTGTTTTTGTTTGTTTGTTTCAACTTTTAACCCAATTGACTATTCTGTTTTTACCCAATTTAATTTGCAGTAAATAAGAACACAAACAATCACATAATACCTTCATTAGATAAAACCATTACATAAGTCACATTCATTACATTCCTACACCATTACATCATTCATTACATTCCTACACCATTACATAACCAAACTTAAACCTACACCATTACATTCACCAGTCACTGAAACTACCCAAAAACCTAGAAAATACATCCCAAAAACCATCCCTGAAACTACCACAACCACCACAACATTCACTGGGTTAGGAAGTACATAACAAACACCACCATAATGAACACCACAACTGCTTTCTTGTAGCAATCACCAGTCACTGTTCTCTCATTCAATTCCAACTCCAATTCATGAATTCTTGACCTGTAGGTGTACTCTTGAACTTGCATTTCTCTCCTTGCTTGTTGGAGTTGAACATAAAGATTGTGCATCTCATTTCTATAGTAACCATAACGGATCTCAGGATCAAAAAAGTGGTAGAATCTGCATTGGCTGCCTGATTCCTAAATGTGACAAAATTGTAACAAAATAAAAAAAACCGATGAAAATAACATAAAGATTAATGCTTGGCTTACACTATGTTTAGGACAACACAAAAAACGCCTAGCTGGTGCGTGAAGTCCTTTCAACAACGGGGAGACCACAAAAGCAATGGGTGGGAATAGGACGGATCCAATTTGATGTAGAAGATGAGGAAGACATCTTTTAATTGAGTTATGAATTAGGGTTTATAATTGGGGAAAATGACATAAGAGGGATAATGAGGCGTTTATAAAGAGGAAGGGTGGGTGGGTGTGATGACGTGTATTGTACAACGGTCAATATTTACAAGTTGGATGCCACGTAAGCATTTACACAGTTAAACAAGTGGAAAAATGGATATACGTACCATATTGACACGAAATGTAAAGTTCATGTACCATATGGATAATAAATTTAGTATACGTACCATATGGGTACATTTGGAAAAGTACGTGGCTATTAAAAGCCAAAAACCCTTTAAAAGCCTCATCCTGCACCAATAGGGTCTTCCATAATAGTTTCCAAAAATGGCTTTCTTGACCTACAAACAACCATCCTATAACTAAACTCCGGCACATCGAGCACCATTCTTGGCCCCTCGGCCACCTCCACTGCCTCCTTAGCACCGTCACTAGTCGCTATGTCGGGTGTATTCCTCCCAGAAATCCTTTTTCCTGCATTATTACTCGCCATCCAATAAAATCGCCATATCAGCAGGAGTAACCATAGAGTTCACCCTCCTCATCGAAAACATGATATAAATATTCCCTGGCTCTAAGTCTTCATCTGCGGACAATGGAGAAAATCTTCGGTTTATGTTTAATGATTTTGAGTTGACTAAGAAAAATGACGGACACTCTAGCATGACCTCGGCTGCTTTTATTTGTTCGCGATATTGTCGGGTTTCTCCTGAGGGAAATATGACTCTTGATGCCTTATTGGTTTTTATTATGGGAAGGATTATGAACGTGCATGAAGATGCATACCCATTTTTGAGTTTAATGATGAGAAATGATCTTGTGTGATAGTGTTTGTGTGATTTAGTGGACATATAAATACGTGTGATAGGGGTGTGTAGGAAAAGGTTAAGAAGGTGTGTATTTGTTTTGTGTTTGGGGTTGATTTTTTTACATGAGGATGTTATGGTGGAAATTGGTGCATGTGTGGCGATTTGTGAAATAAGTTGTATTTAATTTATAAGATAGGTCATTGGTCCAACTTTAGGGAGAAAGTAAAGTGTTTAGCATAGCAACATGTGTTTATGAAATGGTCACTCTGATTATGCTTTTTTTTTCAAGGCACAGATGATTTTATTAAACACTAAACATAAAGCCAAACAAGTCCTCAAGAAGCGGAATTGAGAAGAAACATATAATCCTCTGGAAAAAAAAACCCCCAAAACCGCAAAGATGGGAATAAAAAAAAGATGGTTGACCGAAAGTTATAGCTGAGGGGACAAACTTTGATAATTTTTAAAAACAAGTTGGCTCAAAGCCCGCGCGTTGCGGCGGGGATTAATTTTGTTTCAAGGGGTATTTGCCAATGGGGATATGGTTTTAGATACTTTGGTGTGTGTTTATGTGGTTAGTGGTGTCTGGGGTCTGTTTTCTCTGTTTGCTGATAGGATAGGGTAGTATGGTGTTTGGGCTTTTGTTTTGGTGTCTTGTAGTTTTCTTTATGAAAGATGATAGATAAAGAAAGTAAAGGACATTTACCAATAGCAGATGGACGTCTATGTCGGTGCGATGGCGGAGTAAGTTGGCCCACACATGTGGCTGGACAAACGTTTGGACCAACAGTTGGCATCTCAGGTATTCGAAGCCCTTCATCTGAGGAGGCTACTGAAGCCTAAGGACGTACACATTGTGTTTTCTGATAGACACTCGGACCAACACCACAAAGGTTGTCATATAACCCCCGACCATCTACGTTACATTCATCACCACAGAGACAACCGCGAACGACGGTACACTGAGGAACCGGAGACCCTGCTATGGACACGGTATTGAACTTGGCACGCGTACACATTGCCTTTTCGGAGACACACTCGGGCCGACACCACCGACATCAGCACAAAGGTCCCGACCGACCACATTATCCCGAACACTACCAGCGTCATCGCGAACAGAGGTAGACTTAGGAACCAACTTTCTTTTAGTCCTCATTACAGCAAACGTATACGTAAAACGGAACAGAACTACCCACTTACCTTATAGCTGTGTTGTAACGCGGCCACTGATAAACACCAACTGTAAAAGCTACCTACTTAATTACCCTAAGAACATGTTGGAGCCTTACGACTGATAGATACTACTAAAAGTGGCAGGTGACAGGCGTAAACAACACAAACAGCAGCACTTATATATGGCAAGAAGCAAATAGCAAGACCCAAATAGAAAACTGACAACAACAATCGGAATAGGTAAAACAAACAGTCGTAAATGCTGATAAACATAGCAAAAATGATATAAGAAACATAACATATAAAAAAAATTAGTAACGAACATAAAACAGAAACCAAAAAGAGCATGCAAACCAAAAACATGCGATGATATAATCCCCTCTGTACAAAAGAAAAGAAAGAAAGAAACGAAAAGCCGCATACCGTAACGATGATGAAACGACGCTGTGGAAAAAAGGTAGGTAGAGACGATGAAAGTAGAAGTATCGCGAAATAATTGTGTACATACATACGCTTCATCAAACGTCTTTTAGAAAAATTTAAAAGCAAAAAAAATCTTGGCCAATAAAACAGGCCAGTTGAAGCCCACAACGAAAACGACATTACCTTTGGTCGTTTTTGTAACGGTTTGTAGGATATAAGATAATTATATTACAAATCGGTTCGTTGGGAGGCAAATTACAAAATTAATCAAATATTTTAAAAAAATTAACACTACAATTTTTTTTCGCTAACAAAGTACGTGCCCACTCTGCCTCATCCTGTCTCCGCTAGTTAATGAACTAATTGAAGATCCTAATTATTTCATTACTAAGCTAATACAAGTTTCATGAGATGTTGAAACCGAGTCTTGAAATCGAAAGATAACTTAATGTGCAACAAATTGATGGGATTGGACCCCATGGCTAGTATACAAGGGAACACGAATATTAACGTAGGATGACAAAAGCCTAACTCATACATATTAGTTAAGCAGAAAAAAGAATGATATCTAAAAAGTTTTCAATGCAATCGATAGAACATTAGATATTTAACTAGAAAACTTTTTCTCTAACTAAAAGCATCCTAAAAAACTTTTTATAGCTTTGCTTACGATCCGTCGACATTGTTTGCTCATAAGTACTGTAGATCAATTTAGTACCTTAATTAGGTTTGATCAAAAAGTTGTGTAATTCACTGAGTAAACACAGTAAAGCTAACCCACCCTTGACTTGGTATAGCATGGTTTCACACATATACCACACGCAAAAGGTTCGTGAAGAACTGAAGACCAATTCATTAATCACAAAAACCTAATCTAATCATCACAATCATTGTCTTTTAATAAACTATCATGTTGAGGTTACTACTAATCGCCTAATATTATTTATTACTCATACAGATTCACATTAACATTTACATCTATGAACAACGTGTGCTCCTTAAAATGACGTGTAACTATTGTGAACAATTGCATAAGTCTAACAATAAGGTGCCAAATGACAATGACACATTTTTAACTGAAAATGGGTTTATAGAAAAGTTGGTGACGACTGCTTATGCTTCTAGACTCGTGAGTTGGTGTCTTTGACTTTACTTAGTCAGCCAAAGTGCTACTCAGAATCCTTTTGAGTGCTGTTTTGCCGAATTCAAGTCTTCAATAACTTTTTAAGAGACGTAACACTATTCTGGAATAAACGGTACACTAAACGAGTGAGGTTTTTTCTGCTCCGTTTATTCGGGGAGGGCAAGTCTTTGACATTAGATTTACGCGGCGTAAACGAGGTATCAAGATATTTTACTCAAACTCTCAATATATTGGCTATGTTCTTTGTCATTAGGTTAAACAAAGGGTGATTGATTATCTTGACATGATAATAAATGAGATACTGGACAGATATATGTTGTCACATAAGACAAGAAATTGGAACACACAAGCAACAAATTTGTGGACTGTCCCAATATTTTTGTCCCAAATTAAATCGCAGCTTTAAGTTATAATATCTTGGACATGGTCACATACGAACTGAATCTCATGGTCGGAATACGGCTGAAACAAGATCACTTGATGATGAAGATGACAAGAGCCTAATTAAGTGTCGTTGTAGACGGGTTCATCGAAAAATCAAAGGAGGCATCGTTATAAGAATGTATCCACCAATTTGTCGTGTACTAAATATGTTTAAAACGTGTATTAGTCGTGATACCTTTTTTCTATAATGTTATAGAAAGATCAATATTTGGAGTTTGATAGTTAACAGTTTGATAACTTTTTAACGTTTAAAAAGCTTGTGCAATTTTGTAAGCAATCGCATCAGAGCTAAACAAACTCTCGACTTAGTACTACTTGGTAGCATGATTTTACACCATGGTCTTTTGATGTTTAGTTTGAGCTAATCTAGGCTCTTATAAACAGAATAAAAAATAAACAAAAATTTACAACAACTGGTATTCTATTCTTAAATCGAATAAAATATCTTCCTTATAAATATTAAGCCGATAAAATTAAGCTTATAATACATAACTCGTGTCAAATAAGCTAATAAACACATATATAAGCTTAAACAAACACTTACCGAATGTCTAACAACTAATATAGTATAGGTAAATTGAGACTCTTATTACATTTCATATCTTACGCCTTTATTATAGGCGTCGTTGCGAATAATTAGGAGGGGACATTATGGCCAAGTTTGTGACAATACATTATGTGCCAAAGGACGATGACTATTTTTATGTAGATGACATGTGTTTTACAGAAAAGTGGGTGTTGACTGGCTCCTAAAAGGTGTGTTTGACTACACTAGTTCGGGTCAACCCGAGTTTTTTTTTTGATATTCGTTATTTTAAATGTATCGTTTCTTGCTAATTATATCACTTTCATGTAGATTCGAGTGAAGATGAAGGTACTAACTCCAAAAGGAATGTTAATGAAAATGAAAGTTTTTATTATTGAAGATTGAAGAATTTTAGAAGATTAATATGTTTAGAGAATGGAAGCTTTTCTGTGGATTGAAAGCTTATTTTGTAGATAATACGGATGACTTGTTAGTTGTTATTGGCCTAGTCTTGTAATCTTGTGCAAAAGGCGTACTGTCGTAATTTTGAAACCTTGTTTTGTGGATAATATGAATGATACAATTTGTAACTTTGTAATATGGATCAATGGATGACTTGTTAGTTGTTTTATTTTCCAAGTATTATATACTCTTAGTAATTGCCTATTGATGCATGGTCTTAGTATATGGTTTGTTACTGATGCATGCTTTTAGTGTTTGCCTACTGATATAGATTAATACAAGTTGTATCAGTAGTATCTTTGGTTCTGTATACTCTTAGTATTTGCCTATTGAACACATTTAAATATCGCTAACACTTGCAACTTTAGTTTGGGGAGCCGTTTTTGCTTGAAAACTTCTTTGTTGGAAGATTTTTATGGCACGTTGGTGTTTTTTGGTTCGAGTGGCTGAATCAGACATGAGGGTTCCATTTCCATTATTGATCAGCACAATAACTATCTGTAATGTGGTTTGACATGTAGTATTTTACTATTTTGGATCAACCAAACCCATATTGACCCACTTCTTCTTACAGTTAAATTACCCCATCTGATGTCCATTTTGTGAAATTATAAAGGTAAACCTCAAATTGATACAAATCTTGTTTGTATTGGTTAGCCGTTTTCATCTATTGGCAAGTTTTCGGAATTAAAATCGTCAATGGTAAGAATGCTTGATTTTATTAGATTTTACTAAATGTTTGGCCACGTTGCAACAAAATAGGAAATAAAAGAGAAAAGAGCATGAAGCAGATATGGATACTCGTGAGTGTTGCCATTCTTCTACTTTCTGTTTTAGGGACATTTAAGGTATGTAGAGAGATAAAACAAGGAGAATACATCATCTCGAAAGCAATAGTGGGAAACGTCTGGCAGTAAAGGTGAACTTTGTTCGTGTACTTCCTACATGCTATGAGATTAGATTAGACCATACTCAATACTCAGATATTATGATGGCACTCTATTGATAACCTGCTGACTTAGAAGAAGTGTGTGTCTCAAAAGTTTCCTACTTTCAAGATATTAACAATGGCAGTAGCAACCTGTGTTATAATTTTTAAAAAAACTGTAATCAAGCCTTTATTAGCTGGTATAACCCAATGCTTATGTCAGAAAACGGTTCCTTCTTTTTCATGGAGATTAAAGAACCGATGTCTAGAAATTGTAGCGGTAATTTGGATTTTGGATTATGGAGAGATTGTATTTCTTGGAAAATGTGATTTAGGAGAACATGTTCATATTCTAAGACTCGTTGAACTTTCTCTTCAACGTTGCATATCATTAATGCCGGCTGGATGATCCTGATGCGAAATCTTGATTTTGTTTTTGTGTTGCATGATTTGAATTGCCTGAAAGCTGATTGCCACTAAGCATACGCTAGCTGGATGATCCAGATGTGAAATCTTGATTTGATCTGGGTTTTGAATAAGCTAATTGAAAATATAACTTATAAGTTGAGCTCTTAAGATTAATATGCTTATTCGAGTTTTGGATTGTCCTCAACATTTAACCTGGTTCCTCGTTTTCAAAATGGACCACCAGATATATGCTCAAATGCTTCATGATACGGACATTGAAAGAGTTTGAAATGATTATCATTCTTGGATGATTGCGTAAGAGAATGTTGGACAAAGTAACAAACTGTAAAGCGTTTTGACATATAGCATCTCGGATCAACCAAACCCATCTTGACCCATTTCTACTTATATATAAATTTCACTGATACATGTCTACCTATGTGTGTTTGAGAAACAAATATAGAAAGAAACCCAAAGCAGAGACGATAAATATATACTACACAGGGGAAATTAATCATTCATAGTAACAGATACCAAGAGTTAAGAACACAAGTGATGCAGATGGTATCAAAGAAAGATCCATTGCAGGCATACATAACTTGAGATATTTAAACATAAAGTTTAGATAACACTTCTAATCAGTAGGCAAAGTCTCGTCAAGAACAAAGGCATTAAAGGGTTTGGTCGTCTTCCTCCAGAAGGTGCAATCATCAAGTGTACAAGGACCACCAGCGGCCTTGCTTGGGATGCACAAGTTCGTGAAACAGCATGGACAGTGGATCCGTTCTTGAGGGTGGCTATGAATAGTTGTTCTGTTGGCACAAACAGAGAGATATGACCGAGGAGCAAAAATGTCATGATGTTGAAAAATAACTCAAAAGCCATTAAAGTAAACATGGCAAAAGGTGTTTTTTTTTTCTTCTTTTGTTTTCACAAATACACACACAGATAATTTGGATATACAATCTCCATTTCAAAACTTCTTATCGGCAGCGAGAGTGTGTGTGTGTGTGTAAACAGCAATTAAAATCAGTGGTCTATTGATTTGTATACGTTTGAGCCGATATAACAGTAGTAATAATTCAAAAGAAGAAAGACTTACACGTATAAACAGCCGTCGCACCTGACATCCTGCACAAATACGATAGAAGAAGAATTATTTTTCAAAAGCTAGTTGCAATGCAATAATAATGTAAATATATGGATTTATTTTTTTGTTTTTTTTTTCTAAACCACCTTTTACCCAAAAAAAATATATGGATTTTTTCAAAAGCGAGTTGCAATGCAATAATCAAGACCAGGGAAGATTAATGGTCCAAAACAAGGTGTATTTCCATACTAACAACCGCAAATACTATTTGTGTTTTAGTATATTTTGCATTTGCAATTCTAAAAGGGCTAGCGGCATACGTTGTAGCTCGTATGCCTCCCACCACCGCTATGTAAATGCTATATTAAAGATGCGTTAATTACTTGAAAATGTATCATACTTGCCACTTTTTGTTACCGTGTCTGAACTTTCAAATTTCGTATTTTGTGACCATTTTACCCTTATATTTTTTGAAGTGTAAAATGGTCATTTTACATGACAGAATAGTCACAATATATGATCGAAATTTGAATAGCATGATGATAAAAAAAAAGTTGAGTCCCTCAATAACAAAAAGCGACTATTATCGATCAATTAGCCCTTTAAAGATTAGCTTATCGTTTGAATTTTGCACCTCAAATAAAAAAAGTTTAATGATGTTCATACCATGAAGAAAGAGTTCGGATACTGTTGGAGAAGCTTGAGATTGAGCTTCTGATTGGGATTAAAATTCACCCAGATTGTCTTCTTTTCTCGTTTCGTAATATCAATATAATTAACATAATCTTCTTTTTCTTCCTTCTGTTCACCATAAACATATGTAAATTTATTATCATTATTATTATTAAAAAAACACAAATATTCAATCGATCGATCGTAACTTACCATCTTCAACCGTTTTTTGGAGAGACGATATTTAATGGGTTTATATACGCCCTCCTCTTTTCCTTTTTTTTCTTTTTGGGTTTGTTTAGGGGGTGTTTGTTTATGGGCTTATATGTTTATTCTAAAGCTTATCTTAAAAAAAATGGTAAAACTTTAATCATCTTTAAAACTCACATATAATCAGGCTGTGTTTGGGAGAGGGTTTATCGGGACTTATTGGGGTTTAGGCTTTTAGATAAACAAGCTTATAAAATTAGTTTTGTTTGTCATACAAGTTTATGAAATTTTTTATAAGCCCGAATAGTACAAAGCTCATTAAAAAGGCTTATAGCTAGTCAAATTACTTAAATAGTCTTTCAAATATAATAAATTATTACGCAAAAAGATATCTAAATTTAATTTGATTTATTTTATAGGGTTTTACATTAATAACCCGATACTATTCCTTTTAAGCCTCTATTTCAAGTCAATTACCAGTAGTTTTTAGTTTTTTACAATATTTCGAGAACACGGCTACATGTCCAATCTTATACGCCACTCACCAAGTCGTGACGAAATCTTTTTCCATCCTGTCATGTCGGCTTAAACACTTAAACCTGCTTATCATCCCTTGTAATTTTTTCCTAGACCCTCATGTTAAACAAGAGTAATGTTGCGGAAAACTAAGGGTGTGCTTGGTTCAAATAAAGGAATAGCAAAGGGAAATGCAATGGGTATATTGAGGAATATAATGAAGTATTGCATTCCATAGTTATTGCTTGGTTGATATTAATAATATTACGAAACGAAGATAGTTTTTTTAAAATTTGAAAAGCCACAAATAGAAAAATTGCAGAAACTCGTTGGTAAAGAATTCGAATTGAGCAAAAATTAAATCAAAGCATGAATTAAAGAAATGAAGAACAAAAAGAATTGAACATGTGAGAAGGCTTGATGATGTGCGAATTGGAAAGAGAAACAAAAACCAAGATAGATGATAAAGATGCATGCGTACTTGATTAAAGAAACAAATTGAATCCAAGTAAAAACAAAAATCAAGTTATTGGTTTAGAAGAAAAAACGAGTAACTGTCATCTTTTTTAGTGAATGTGAGGGAAGGAAGGTAATAGATTTTGATACCCCTCAATATGTTGGGTAATGGAGGATTACCTAGTAGTGGGTAATGAACGATTACATTCCTTGCAACCAGGCGTCGTCTTTTATTCCTTTACCCATTCCTTACCCCATAAACCCTCCAACCAAGCATGCCCTAAGTCTATGAACGGATTCAAACCACTATAAACTGGATTATCTTAGTGATCGGCTATCAGTTCAATCAAGTTTCATATGTTTTTGAGACTAGGATAAAGGTATACATTTAATGGTTCCCAAGCCGGGTTGGACCAAACTGCTTCTAAACTCAAACTAGAGAAATATAAACGACGACAATTAAGACTTAAGCGCCTTTGTTCTGTATGCTGCATTCCGACGCTGGATACCCCTAGCAGTCTAGCACTTGAGCATTGTTTTTGGAAACCAAACACAACAGAATGACAAAGGGCTATGAGAAAACAATAACAACAGAAACCTATTGGAGAAGGTTCATTAACATACAGAATAAGCAAAACGTACAAAGAAAAATAATTAGATGTTATCGGTATATAATTCTCCTCAAAATACCTATGTACACGCAAGCTCCATTGTCCACATAGTATGCAGGTTGTTTACAAACAACTCGTATAATAGAATATACAAAAGAACACTAGGTGAATCGAGTCGAACAATATTATTAAATGGAGTCCAAAAACTATTCATGACAAAATACAAAATCATTGTTTGTTATAGTAGCCACTCTGGTTTAGAGGGTAAGTAGGATTGGGAGCTGTATAAGGAGGCCTTGGGCACGAACCAGGTTGCTGACCCTGTGCATTGTAGTATGATCCCTGCCAGCCGGGATAAGCATGTTGACCATACTCGTAGCCGCCAGCAGGCGGTGGTTGTTGACCCAACTGAGGCGGGTACGGGGACCCACCATGGTAAGGCTGTGGCGGCTGCTGCTGCTGTTGTGGTGGCTGCTGTTGTAGATGGTTATAGGGTAGATATCCTGATGGGGCAGCAGGTTGTGGATGGCCATTTGCTTGTGCTGGTGGCTGTTGATGGTGGTAACAAGGTGGTGTTTGAGGGTGGAGTTGGTTGGGGATATTGGTGGGTTCGGGTTGGGAAGATGTCCTTTGAGGTGGTGCAGGTGAAGGGTAATTGTAAGTGTTTGAACTTTTATTATCCTGAAAACTGAGACCTGACATTCTTCATTGAACATCTTCGATCATTTCTCGGCATTGTATGCTTCGTGTCATTACAAAGTCACTGCATTGCTGCTTTACACTTATGATTGCATCCTGATTGACAAATAATTGTTTACGCGAGATGTATAATGCAACACGGTCAAATTTTAATAAATAACAGAAGAATCCATACCTGAAGAGTAACATAAAACTTGAGTCCTTCATTAATGTTCTCTTTGATTTCTCGATACTTGGCTACAGCAGCTTCAATCTGCTTATAGCACTTATCACCCATGCAACTAAAGAGAAGGGCATACATATGTACAAGAACGTAAGACATTTATATTCAGAAAGTTATTCAGTGGGTCAGCAGAACTAACTTCTAAATTTCGAGCCTAAGTTCAACTCTTCAACTTGTAATATTAAAAAGAAAGATATACTCTAGTTTTTTTTAGAGTTAAGTCCACGAATAGCCCATGTGCTTTCCAAAAATTCCATTGTTAGGTAATGAACTTTGAAAAATACCAGAATTACCCATGAAACTTGTTACGACTTGTTGAAATAGGCAATATTACTTGTTTGAGTGCCACCTCACCATTACGGGCCCCACTATTCCTTCCTTTATCACTGTTTAGCATAAAATTATTTCATATATTGATGGAATGAAAACAATTAATTACCGGTATTCATCAAACCTTGTTTTGCACCACCACAACTTGACTTCACGCCACAACTCGACTTCACACCCAAGAAATTCGATCTCCCGTTCCTCCAACAAACAACCACACCCGCTATTGGACCAGGTCCGCCCATAAAGAACAACTTATACCCATTTCTCTTCCTACATCCTCCTGATGGTAATGTATATTTGCCAATAATCGAGCCATCAGTTTTTGTGCATATACAAGAAAAGTCATAGCAGAGTTCCCGGAATTACCAGTCGGGTCCCGCAACTACCCACCATCTGGAATGTCCGCTCTTTTCCCATTAAAACTCACACGAGATAACCAAAAGGGTTGTTCTGGTTAGGAAGATGCAACAGAGGCAAATCTTACCCCTCTATTATACACACCAAATAAACAAATTGGTCAAAGGTTTAAAGAGCTAAAACCAACAACAATTGATTTTTTTATTATGAAATTTCGAGTTAGGGTTAAGAAAAGAGGAAAAGGTGGGTCGGGTTATAAAAAGGGGTGGGTAAAAACTTATTAACGGGTAAAAAAACAAATAAATAAATAAATGTAACATGGAAGGTTACCCGGTATCAGCCGGTAACCCTTCCCAATTTTGGACGTTATTGGTGAAATGTAACTCAATTTAAAAGTTTCATGGTTAATTTTGGTATTTTTCAAAGTTCGTTACCTAACAATGGAATTTTTAGAAAGTACATAGGCTATCCATGGACTTAAACCTTTTTTTAATAAAGTAAATTATAAGGTTGCAAGTATTCTAAATACCCTTTGGATCATTTTCAACCCATTTAACCAGTTTCAATTTAACAATCTTTTTAGAGTTTACACAACAGACCCGTTAGAGATAAAATATGTCGCCAAATCAACCAATTTTTACGCAAATGGGTTGACACTGCCAGTTTGACACCTCTACAGTATATCAATGAAGTAGTAACATTATAAGTGTATAGAAATCCTATGGAAAGTCTCAGGGGGTCGGAAAAACACAACACAGAAAGTTCTTTGGTTCTTAAAAAAAAGGCTATAGAGATTAAATAATTAATGGAACACATAACAGTTAAAGGAGAGAATTGAGCAAAGGTTCAAAACAGAGTTACGCATCCAACTACTCGTTGAAAGAAACCAATACCTTTGTAATCCTTGATATTAAAGGCGCCGACAAATTCACGATTTTGTTCCTACATGACTTTGTGATGCCCCGCCAAGATACGAATCGCTTTCACCCTTATAACATTGTACAAAACACTGTTCCGTAATATAGTAAGACACAAATTACTGTAACATATTTTCGTTAATATAATCAGACATCGTTAAGCAAACATCAACGAACCATCGTTTAGATGAGGCTTGCGAGTTGGGAACCGAATAAAAGGTATTCGACCCGCCATGGCTGCAAACACGACTTCGTGATGCCCCGCCAAGATACGGGTCGGTTTCACCCATCGTCACCCACAAACACGCAACCCACATAAGCAATAGTATAGCACAACCGAAACACGTGTCAAACACTCGGTTACAAATATATCACAACCATCCCCTAATTCCAACAAAATCGACCCCTAATTGCCACAAATTATAACCAACCCCTAACTGCAAACATCAAATTCCAGCAATTTGCAAACCACAAAAAGATGCTAAAGTTTATAACAACGACTAAAACCTAGAAACAAAAAAAATTCAATGAAACCTCAAAATTGAAAGAAAGCCCTAATATGATTTTTTTAAACTTTTCTATAAACAATTTCTACCTTCTTTTATGTTTGTAGACGATTCATAGTCTCAGGAACCCAACCATACAACCAATCAACACATACTATCGTCAGGCAGCAGGAACCTAATCAAACCACCATGGCAAAGTTAGCTAACCCACCATGCAATCACAGAGAGAGCAAAACCAATGGTGATTGGTTCTATTTTTAGAGAGAGAGAGCAATAGAGATGGAGAGGTGGGTGAGATCCGGTCTGTGTTTGTGGTGGATGAGTGTTTTGAGAGTATTTTAGTGGATGGTGAATAAGCATAAATTGATATGGAGCGGGTACTAGAGGTGCAAAAAAATCGGTTAAAACCGGTTTCCGGTTTTTAGAAAACCGGTTTTAAAAAAACCGTTTTTTCTAATAATCGGTTTCGGTTTTTTCGATTTTTCCGAAATCGGTTTTTTTGGGTTATAAATGTTCGGAATCAGTTTTTTTTAGTTATAAATTTTCGGAATCGCTTTTTTATCGGTTTTTTACCGGTTCGGTATTTTTCGGTTATAAATGTTCGGAATCGGTTTTTATACCGGTTCGGTTTTTTTCGGAATTTAAAACTTCGAACATTTATTTAATAAACTTGTTAATTATCAAACATTTAACTAAACAATACACCGGAAACATACTAAACAAATACAATTCGAGAAATTAGAGTATATATATCACGATTAAAGAGATTAAAGAGAGATTAGTGAGTGTTTTTGATGTGTTTTCAACCCCAACTCATTACATGTATTTATACTACCAATACATAGCTTAAAATCATCAAAAAAATACAAAAAAACAAAAAAAACGTATATAAACGGCTATATGACCGTTTGGATATTTTTTTTAAAAAAACCGGTTTTAACCGGTTAAAACCGGTTTTTTTTATAACGGATATAAAAAAAATAAAAAATACAAAACCGGTTATTTTAAAAAACCGGATAAAACCGGGTTTAGAACCGGTAAAAAACCGGTCGCTTATTAAACCCGAAAACCGGTCTAACCGGTTCGGTTAAACAAAAACCGGTTTTTTTTAAAACCGGTTTTGGTTTTTTGGACCGGTTTTAATTTGCACCTCTACCGTGGTTCACGCCAAGTACTCTCGCGCCGTGGCTAACAGCCCACGCGATCGATAATATTTTTTTTTTTGAAAATTAGCCGTTTGGAGCCGTTGGGGGGAGCGGATATTTGAAAAAAATACCCCTAAAACCCTATTTTTACTCTTTTAAAAATTTTATAAATACCCCATTTATATTTTATAACTTCACACACAATTTCTATACCAATTCTATCATCTTCCACTCAACCTTCAATCACCCAAATGCCTTACTATCCAAATTTTCAACCTCAATATTCTAATCAAGAAGAACAAATGCTGTTTCACCAATTTAAAATGCAAATGCAAATGAACAAACAACAACAATCAAACCAATTCACCACTTTTCAACAACATTTCGAGCAACAATCTCACCACCTAGTTGACGAAACCGAAGAAGAAGAAGAGGAACAGCTTTCAACCCCGACGTCGAAGCCTAACCGCGGTCGTAAGAAGTCGGTAGCAAAAAGAAACAAAGGAAAAGATGTGGAAGTTGAGAAAGAAACCAAAGAAGGACGAATTCGATATGCGTGGACCCAAGCCGAGGAGTTGCGTTTGGCGGAAAGTTTCATTCAAATTTCCGAGGATCCAAAAACCGGGTGTGATCAAAAGTTGGCGACTTTTTGGTACAAAATCTTAGATGTGTACAATCAAGAAGCTAACAAAAAAGGCTTCCAAGAGCGTACAAAGAACATGTTGATGGGCAAGTGGACTCCAGTGATAAGTTTAGAAAGAGAAAGTAGAGAGAGAAAGAGGAAGGAGGATTATGAAAAACACACTTAGAAACACATAGAAGACACACCTCACAAATGAGGTGGTGGAGGGGTATTTATACCCTTTTACAATGAATGACCATGGAGCCCTTGTCTTCTAGACATTTACAATTTAGCCCCTTTGACTTATAGTCTTTGACTATTTACCATCTACCTAACCTATTACACAATAATATTTCATTATTTATTACAAGACATTTATCTCAATAAGATCGTCACTTTTATTAATCCTAACAATCTTCCCCCAAGGGACGATCATTGAGATATCTCTTTGATTGCATTAATGATCATCATTTCCTTATTCGTAACAATCTCCCCTTAAAGGATGATCATCTCTCTTGTGACTTTGATCTTTGAACTTTCATTGAGATCTCTCTTGTGACTTTGATCTTTGAACTTTAACGCTTGTTTGTCTTGAGTCTTGTTGTGTAATAGTGGTCTTGTTCCAATCATGCTCTTGTGATCTTGATCTTTATCTTTTCATTTTCTTTTTCCTTTGCCTTTGAGATCTTTTCATGTCATCATTCTTTACCGCGAATCCATCTTGATTTGTCTTTTAAAGCTTCTAACCAACATACTCATACTTTCTTTACAGCTTACAATCTTCCTCATGTAGAACTTTTGTCTTGATCAACAACTTGACGATTTGAGGAAGTTCTTTGATTTATCAGAGTTGCGGAAGTGTATCTTTGAACTTTGAGTATGAGATATGAAGGAATGAATATGACGGTGTTCTTGCTTCTGAAAGGTAGAGATGTTGTTGATGTTCTTCCCCCAATTGCTTCCCCCCAAATAAACAACCATTCGTATGCACATACTTCACATTTCTTCCCCCTAATTGTTGCACACTATCGAACACTCTTCCCCCTGATTGTATTTGATGACCATCAAACATAATCATAATCTTGTTACGCCTGAATATTCGATAGTGAAGTCATGTGTGGAGTGCGGTCTAAGCATGAGAGTCAACTACTAACTTCAATTCCAACAATCTCCCCTTATCAATATTGTGACATCATAAGTAACCTTGGTAATCCAACACTTCACTTGAATAAATCAAGGAAATGTTGTTTGTGTTTTTCAAAAACAAATTCCCAAGGTCACTAGAGAGATCTCAATGATATCTTTAGGGGAGATTGTTACGAATAGAAAAATGATGATCATTATGCGATCAATGGAGAGATCTCAAATGATAGTCCTTGGGGGAAGATTGTTAGAATGTAAAAGTGACGAATCTTATTGAGATAAAGTTCTTGTGATATAAAAAGATATATTATTGTGTAATAGTTAGGTGATTGGCTCGTGATTTAAATAATCGTCTCAAGACCCGACAAATAGCTAAAAGCTACGAAACAGGAGCTCCTGTTCTTCTTGTATTTGGTATAAGATACCCCTCCTACCTCATTAGTGGGTGGCCTTCTCTAATTAATCTAATTCTCATTCTAGGAATCTCCTCCTCCCTCTTTTTTCTCTCTAAATTCTATCTTTCTCTTTCTCTCTCTAAATTCTATAAGCATACACACTACACTTAAACACACACTCTATTGCTTATTGATCCTAAATTCAAGACCTAACAATTTCTACAAAAATTAGAAAATGCAAATAGGGCTCGGTCTAAACATTGATCTTAAATTCGGGTTGTTAAATCGCGTATTTGCCAAGAAACGAAGGGTTATAGATTAGTGATTTCTTCTATCTTCGTCTAAGATCCCAAACTCTATTTTCTTGATCTTGTGTTTGTATGTAAGATCAGATAGTGAATAAATCCGATTGTGTTGATTGTTTGTCAGTTAGTATTTTAGCCCTTAAAATACATTGGTGAAGTGGTAGATTGGTTCTAGCTAAGATTAGGACTCGACCTTTAGCTTAGTGTCAGAAAACAACATAAGCGACGTGTAAACTGTTTTCTCCTCCTGAAGGGAGCTTGTTGACATAGTGAAATCTCAAGTCGGATACTCGGGGAGTGGAGTAGGGCGAAGAAGAGCTTCGTAGCTGAACCACTATAAATCTTGGTGTTGTGGTTTGATCGTTATTTCCCTTATCTCTTTTATTGTATTTTGTATAACTTCAATTGTCGTTATTGTGTATGTGTGTAGATAGATCTATTGTGGTTGATTGAAAACTTATAAATCAAATCTAATTTATTTTACGCAAAAACTTTTAAAATGCCAATTAACCGTGTAAAACTATTCTATCTCCCCCCCCCTCTTCTAGTTTCCACCAATTGAGATTATCAGAAGTCAATGTCACTAAGATTTTTAAATATATTGTATTTTTAAGCTTGGAGCGATCTATGAATTTCTGACAGATATCTAGAAGGGTAATCTATGCAAGCCCCACTTTTCGAAAGCGATAGTTTTATCGAAAGGAAAAATAGATTCGAAACGTTAGTAAAATCAAAGATCATGATCTTTGGCTGTTATTTACTAACGGTGATTTTAAGCCTATTCAAAAATTCCGGGGAAACCAAACTAGTTGAGGTTGTTCTTTTGAAAAACAAAATGTAATTGATCTTAAGAAAATACTTACGAAAAATAAAGAGCAAATGTATATATACAAACTTTGCTAGAAATATATGAAAGAATTTTCATGTGCAATACGGCAAAAGAAATTTGAAAAACTTTGCTAATCAACCATCAAGGTAATTGCCAAGTCAAAGATAACAAGAAGACCTTTTGGTACACAATATGAAACAATTCGGTATTTTCAAAAGATGAATCTATTGATAGTGCTTTTGCTAGATTTAATACTATTATTACTAGTTTAAAAGCTCTTGATGAAGGTTGCTCTAGCAAGAATTATGTGAGGAAGTTTCTTAGGGCTCTACATCCAAAATAGATATAAAAGGTCATGGCAATTGAAAAATCAAAAAGACTGATGTTCTTCAAGAAAGAATTCCGAATAGTTAAGCTCTAAAGGAGAAAGGGAGATCTCTTGCTTTAAAGGCTAAGAAGGAATCTGGTGATGAAGAATGTTGGACTTCAGAAGTGAAGCGAATAGTACGCTCATGGCGGTTGAGACTTCAAATCATTTCTTCGAAGAGAAGAGAGATTCGTATAAGTCAATAAGGAATGATAAAAGACGTTTAAGAAAGCCAAAGATGGCAAAAACAACAAAAGTGATAGGAAAATGTTTTAGATGCAGTGACCCTAAATCATCTTATTGGAGTAATGTCCAAAACTTACCGAAAGACAATGAACCAAAAGAGCATTAGTGGAGGCTCTTGGATGTGATAGCGGGTGAGGAAGTTGATGAAAGACCAAAGATGAATCATGTCTTTTGGCTCAAGCATTAGTGAGGTATGTTCCTAAATTCCTCCTATTTAGTGACTGGAAATTTCATCAATAGATGACTTTACCTTAGATAGTGAATATAATAAATTGTGCAAAATAAGTTTAAAAATAATCACTAAGAACAAACATTTAAAAATGTTTAGAAAATGAATTAGAAAAAGAAAACATAGTGAATTATTAAAAGCAAAGTGTGTCTTAAATTGAGAAAAACAAAGGAGTTGATCTCGAATGTACAAAGTGTCAAATACTTAAAATCAAACAACGAAAACTTAAAGAGGAAGCTTTTAAGCTAACTCAATTTAAAAAGAGTACACATTCATTAAATGAAAAATTGAGTACACACACACACACCCACTAATCAAAAAACCCTTTGCAGACAAACGAGTCTAGGGTTTAACTCATTTGAAGAATTATCTAGCGGGATAAGGTAATAAATTTGTAAACCTCAGAATAAAGCGTCTTGGTGGTGGCCCTCTTTAAAGCACAGAGGCCCCGAAGCAATTGAAGGACCGCTCGTCTATTCACCAGATGTCAAAAAATCTGTTTCTTTTCAAAAATTGATTTTAGGTCCTAGACAAAAACATATAATTTTAAACAATGTTAAAATTCCCGTTGCTAGTGATAATGAAGTTAAAGAATTTTATAAACCATCATTAAAACCCAGAGTTGGAGTTTCTAAACCAACTTTAGGTCAAAAACTCCACCACCTAGAAGAGTAAATAATTCTTATCCTCGTTCTAAAACACCGCAACCAAAAAGAAATGTTGGTCGACAAAATCGACCTCATGGATTTCCTGTAACTTGGAATAACTTCAACCTCAAAGTTACATGCCATGTGGATGTATCCTCCATTTCAACTTCCTATTCAATGCAACAAATGGGAGGGATGGTTTAGCACTAACAACTTTGGACCCATGGATATTAGGGACCTAATGTTTGAAGTTATTGTATTATATAATAGATATGTCTAGAGTTGATTTGGACTCGATGAGTGGATAAAACATAGTGGATGCTCTAAACACATGACGGGCAACCAAAAGCTCTTCTCCACCTACAAGGCATACAATGGAGGTAACATTATTTTTAGTAGTAATCTACGTGGTAAAATCATTGGCAAAGGTACGATTTCTCATAGCTACACTTGAATTGATAATGTAGATCATGTAGATAATTTAGGATTTAATTTGCTAAGTGTAGGTCAAATATGTGATAATAAGTTTAAAGGTTATATTTTCTAAAAATGATAGCAAAATTGTTAAGGAAGGTAAGGTCATAGGTAGAGGTATTAGGAAGAAAGGCTTATACGTGATGAAATTAGAAAATAAGCCTGAAGATAAAATTTGTTACGTGATGAAAAATCCATCACTTTTAAATAGTGGTGGTCTTTGCATAGATTGCCCTTCTAAATATTTTTCTGATTCCATAGATCGATTCAAGTTTTAAAATATAATTTATTTTAAAAATCTTGTTTAGCGTGGCTCTTGATACCAATTGTAGAAAACTAGAAGGGGAGGTTGAATAGTTTACCGCTTTTTATTTTAAGGTTTTAAAGTGTTCATAAAAATTCTATATTCGACTTTATGTGAATTCAATACATGCACAATATAAACAATATACCTATCTAAACAATTAATAAGATAGTATGAGAAAGTAATGCAAGACAAGAGGTAAGATTTCGAACAATCAAACCACAACGCGATGATTTATAGTGGTTCGGCAACGAAGCACCTCTTCGCCCTACTCCACTCCCCGAGCACCTAACTCAAGAGTTTTCTTCACTATGTCAACAAGCTCCCTTATGGCGGAGAAAACCGTACACAACGTTGCTTACACCGATTTACGACACAAAGCTAAATGTCGAGTTCTAATCTTAGCTAGAACCAATCTATCACAACACAACTTCACGACTTGTTCACGACTTCACAACTTCACGACTTCTTCACAACTTCAAGACTTCTTCACAACACTACTTATATCACAACTATCTAGCACTACTTGGTAAGATCACCACGATCTAACTATACTTACAAAGATCGCCAAGATCTAGCAACTACACAACTTTACAAAATTTACAAAAGATTTACAAGTTATGATATGAATGCAATAAGATTGCAACAACACACAAAGGTGTAATACTTCTTCACTTGATGATGGAAGTATTCTTCTCTTGCACTTGAGGAATTGAGCTTGGATCACTTGGAAACAAAGCTTTATGATTAAATGATCAAAGGATTTTAGAGAGGATATGTGGGCTGTTTTGGGCAGAAAGAATGAGTGCAAAAGGTGAGAAAATAGTGGGGAAAAGTCCAGTATTTATAGGACAAACTGGGGGAGCGTCTACCTAGGGGCGGTCCCCTTAAATAGGTGGGCGGTCCCCTTAAAATTAAGGGGGCCGCCCGTGTATTTAAGGGGGCCGCCCTAGACTAGGGCCTCCCCAGTTTGTCTTTTGTGTAGGGGGAATTTTCTGGAACTTTTCTAGCCGTTTTAGGTCCGAAAATTTGAATTTCAAAATGTTTATTTTGAATAAAACATTTCTTTTAATTGTAGAAAATGTTTTGTAATGTTTATAAAAATGTTTACAACATTTTATAAAAGTTTGAGGTTGAATAAAAATTTCCTTTGATCATAAAATGCATTAAGCATTTATTTATTCATACCTTTAAGTGATATAATTATCGAAATGAAAATTTACTACTAATTACTTGTTTACGTTTAATTTTACATTGAACGTTTTTATATTTTGTGATTATCAAAACGTAAAGATGTGAAAAATATTAATAATGTTTTTAGGCATTATATTTTGTCAACAATCTCCCCCTTTTTGATGATTACAAAATTTAAACTCATTAAATGTAAAATTATTTTTAAACAAGTATTTAGTGAGTTTCATGTCATTTCTCCCCCTTTTTGTAGAATCAAAAAGACATCGTCGAGAATTGCTAGTTAGATCGACGGAATAATTGCTCCCCCTTGATGTGTGCTCCCCCTCGTTCGAGGGCACCAAGGAATCGAGCTATGGTTTCTTGGCTACAAAAACGAGTTAGAACAATACAAAAATTTCTAACATGTAGCAAGAAGGAAGGAAAAATATGACAAGTGCAAGCAAACATCAAAGCAAAATATGCTTCATTCATTTAGGACAATGTGTGTGAAAGCTAACAAGTCTATCTCCCAATAATTGCATACTTCCAGAAGTACTTCGTCTAGTATCTTGGCAACCTGCATGATCAGCATCTGCATAAGCAGGAGAATATCTTTGCCTTGTCTTCTGATGAACAATGTAGGATCCACGGTTCCTTTAGAGAATTCCTAAGAGAGTAGAAACTTCGACAATAGATCGTACCACGCGCGAGGAGCTTTGTTTCCAACCATAAGAGCCTTCATAAGCTTGAACACATGATTCGGATTGTCATGATCCACAAAACCGTTTCGGTGTTTGACATAAACTACTTCGCGCAAACTGCCACTCAATAATGTCCGTCTTAACACCATTTGGTAACGATCCAATTCAAGTGAACAGACATATGCGGAGAAAATTCGTAATAACATCAAGTCTAGCCACTGGATCTAAAGATTCCTCAAAATCAATATCCTCTTTTCTTGACGTAACCACGAGCAACCAAACTAGCCTTGCTCTTAGAATTCCTCCTAATTCATCCAAGTTTCACTTTAGATCCGATTTATAAGTTCAAAATAACCATCACTTTATCTGAAGAAACAGTTCCCAGACTTCAAGACCGTTTATTCCCAAAAAAAAAATTTTTCCCCCAAATTAAGCCCTCTACATATTCAATCCAACATGCTTGAGTTATGCTCTTTATTTCTTTGTTTCAAAAACTGTTGTAGAAAGGCATCATAGTACAAAATTAAGGCTTAATCATGAGGTTGGGTCTTGTGCAAATAGGTCCTTTTTCGATTTCAATTCACCGATGATGTTTGTCCTAAAGGATGAACTTGGTCCATTTTTATAACGTTTCTGAGTTAGGAGCAGCATTTGCATAATACCAGGAATAACATCCCGAAGAAGAAATGCTTCAAATTGGTTTTTCTGGAATAGGAATACAAAGAACTAATAAAAAGAATTAAAAGATCCGTTATTCATGTTGCAACATCAACTCTGATTTATCTTCTCAATATCGTTAGGAATGAATAGATATTTAGTTTTAGTGTTGTTTGTGAGTTACTAGGTAATGGTGCATCTTGGTCAACAGTTGTTGAGGAAGGTGAACCGGTTGATGCAACAGGTTCTGGAGCAACTACTTCAGCAATTGGAGCAATGACTTTAGGGGTTGGGTGATCAACACTTGATGAAGGAGTGAGTAATTCATCAAACAGTGGTTGAAACAAAATATCCTAATCAGTTCTTGAAGGTGGTACATACAGTTTTGAAGGAGGAGGGTTTGGCACGAGTCTTGAACTGATTGTAGCAGGAGTCATTTCATGAAGTGCGAGTCCTGAACTGCTGTGTTCAAAAGCCATCGTTGTCAGCTCCATCAAAACTACATGAATTGTTTCGATGGATTCGTCTTGTACGATCGGTTGTAAATTCCGAAATAGCTTTATTTTGTTGGTTGCATAGCCAATGAAAATACCAATATCAGCTTTCGGTTGTAACTTTTCCAAATTCTCGCTATCATTTGTCGGACAACAAAGTGTACCAAATACATGGAAAAATGATAAGTCGGGAAGTTTGTCTTGTAAAAGCTCATATGGTGTTTTTCCGTGATGAAGACTTATGATGGAACAATTTTGGGTATAACATACGGTAGCTACTGCTTCTGCCCATAAGAATAACGGAGCTTTTGCATAAATCAACATTGTGCGGGCAGCTTTAATTAGCGTACGATTACGTCTTTCAATGACACCATTTTGCTGTGGAGAGCGAGCAACATATGTTTCATGAGAGATGACAACCTTCTCATAATATTCACGTTGCAAGAGTTTGATCACCAAATTCGTTTCCATTATCTGTTTTATTCGCGGACAGTACTTTAAAAAGCCGGCATTAGATCATCTTGAGAAACTTGATTAAGAAATCTGGAGCTTCATCTTTTGACCTTAAGCACTTTACCCATGTAAATCGAGAGTAATCATCGACAATGACGATGATGTACTTCTTTCCATTAACATTGCGACACACATTGGTCCACAAATATCCATGTGCAAAAGATATAGTTTTTTTCTTGGTTTGAGTCTTCAAATTTGGTTTGTGGGTTTCCTTCTTGATTTGCCTATTGCACATGCATAACACGAGATGGGTTGAGGTGCTGTCATGTAGGTCAATTATTTGATTATCAATTATAAATTTATATATCACCGACAAACCTAAAACAACACTTTAACAGCATGTACCTCGGTCAAAGATGGAGTTCGCGGTAAGTAGGTGTTCCGAACACTAAGAATGAAACATAATCCTAAATTTCAATCATATTTTAATTTATTTCAATTTACTGTTAAAAAACATGCTAATATATGTTGTTCTAATAATATATGGGAAATTTTAGCCTGAGAGGACTGCACATTTGGTGGAAACAAATATCAACTCAATAGATAATAAACATAAAAGAAGAAAATTAGAAGATAGAAAAGCGGTACAAGACAAATGATAGAAAACTGTATTAGCCATATTAATCTAGTTCAATGTTGGTTTGTTTGTTTTAGTGCAATGATTTACTTATCTTGAAGCGGTATATCATTCTTAAGACTTAGGCGGGACATCATCCTAAGACCTAAGACACAGATTACTCCTACACAACTAAACGCATCCGCATAAAGTCATCATTTAGTTTAAAATATAATCTACTTTAGGAATAAAGCTAAGTGGGGTGATTCTGTTAGAAACTCTAGCCCAAACGAAAAGACTTTACCCACTTATTGTTTTTGATGGAGCGTTATAATATACGGACATCCACTATTTAAATCCTTTACCATTAATTAAGAGCAATGATGTGAAACTAATAAACGGTCCCCTACCGTCCAACTAACTCATAATTCAAAGACAAAGACATAACGTTATTTATGAACCTATTGGTCCAGTAATATAAAGCACAATATGGAGAGCTATCATGGTATCTAGATTACTTTTTAGGTATCACTAGACCCAGTTGAATGATAGTTCGCATATTCAAACACATAAACAAGTATGAGGTGATAAACATATTAAACAATCAACGATAAATTAAGAAATCTATTTTAAAACAAACCAAAAATATTGAACTTTCATTAAGATGGCTAATACCCGAGGGTATTAGCCCACGGCCATTGTAATTATACAAGCGTAATCAAACAATTAAAATCAAACGATTAAGAGAGTAAAAATTACACCTTGTCTTCAATGGAGTCGTGATTAATGCTTTACCTTGGTGGTTGATCTTCTCTTTTAAAATTCATCTTCAATGAGTATGGTATAAGGAATATGATATTGCACACTGAAAACTCATTTTTAAGTCTTTTATTTATAGTGTCCTTGGAGTGCGCACTACGTTCAAATCAATCAGTGATATCATTCCCAATTTACTTGATTTACTGTATCTTCGAATAGTTATCTTCATGGATACGGCGTATGTAGACAGCATGGATACGCCGTATTGGAAATTGGTCAAACGCGTTTTCTTGTGAAGTCTTGGCGCAGATACGCCGTATCTCTTTTGTTGGATACGGCGTATTGGTGAAATTTCAGCAATCTTCAAATATCATCGTTTTAGCTCTAAATTATGCGCCTTTTAGCTTGTCTTCACAAAACACTCCTGAATTACTGCATTTATCAACTTTAAAGCAATTAAGTACCAAATAATGCAATAATTATATAAAAGTGGGCAAAACAGATGGGATAAATGATATAATAAAGTGACGTTATTTGATGTCATCAAATATCTCCCCACTTGAATCCTACTTGTTCTCAAGTAGTCTTTAGAAAAAGTTTTAGTTTATGAAAATGTGTCCCAACCGAAGTTGAGGTTTTTGCGTTTAAGCATCGTTTTGTCCTAATCACCTGTACATAACCGAGCTCCTCACGAAATATGGAAATGAAAACACTCAGATC
>BQNB010078569.1:0-26459 GCA_026074375.1 Tanacetum coccineum | reverse complement strand
ATGTTCCAGCATAACTTGAAGAGTTAAGTACATAGATCGTCTTTGTGGTTGTCCCGAAATTGCAGGTTTCGTCCTAAAAGTTAAAAAATGTGATTGTCCATTTTGAGTTGCCGGTCCTTTGACCACAACTCCATCCATTTTTTCGTTAACTGAAAGGGAAAATGACTAATATACCCTTAGGGACCATTTATGTAACACTTTTTATTTTTTTCCCCATCTTCATCTTTTTCTTCATACCACCACCATCCACCACTGCCCACCACCTTTGGCCATCTTCACAAACCCCATTACAAGCCGCTTGATATACACCATACAGAAGTTCCACATCAAAATCATATTAAAACCAATTACTACCAACATAACTCATTTATCACATCCTAAAATTACTAAATATTTAGCCCACCATATCAGTGATCAAATCCCCATTTTCTTTCTAATGTGGCACATTGTATTTATGTGATATGGTGCTTACTACTGATCTAGAGAAGGGATGTTATAAGGTGTAAACAGTTGTGATGGGTTCCTGGGAAGAAGCAATGGCGTAATAACCAAGTAAATAATCACCACCACCATTGCAGACCTTTCTCACCACCTCTATTGCTTTCTTCTTATCTTCCCTACGGAACGACCCACCACCACCACAGGTATTGATCTTGATTTGTTTTTGTAATTTTTAGTTAACTTTTTTTGGTGATTATTATTTGTGTTTGTGTTCACCATCACCTGCTGCTATCGATCTCTCCCACCACCACCACCTGCTGTCGACCTCTCCCACCACCACCATCTGCTGCCGACTCCTACACAACAGCTTGTGAGAAGTAGTGATGCCTGTTGAAAAAGTGAATTTATATTAATAAAGAGAGCGAGTTGAATAATGATGAAGGGGTCGGATATTCGAATGCTAATTGGGAAAAGGGTTGGTTGAAAAGAATGATTCATTTGGTGTGATGAATGCTATGATACTATAAAGGGTGAGGCAAAGTGGAGGAAAGACACACTCCACAAGTGATGATTTTTAAGAACTTAGAAAATAGAATGGATCAAGAATTACAAGAAACTAAGAAGAAGAAACTGAGTGAAGAAGAGTAGAAAAAACCTAGGAACCCTCTTTTGAACTGATAGGCAAGTAAAAGAGCTAAAAAACTGGCAAAAGTGAAGGGGATAGTGAGATTCAATTGATAAAGCTGAAGCTTAACCAACTTCAAATTGAAGAAAATGGAAAGAGGAGAGACATCTGATATATCATTAGGAAGAGGCGGAGGATGAAGACATTAAAATCTCAAATTGATGACCCTGAACCTGTTTTCGAGATTGGAAAGAAAGTTCCAAAAAACGTTATTGACGGCTAATACTTAGATGAGAATTAGTTTCTGGTTGAGGTTCAATACATCAGTTCCATCAGGTATAAAAATTCAAAAAGAAAAGTGAGATTTAAAGGGGAGAGATTGGTTAAAGTCAAAAGTAAAGGAGCAGGAGCTAAAACAAACGAAGGAAAACAAACCAATCTATATTCACAAACAGATTTGAGATCTGATATTAGGCCAATATACAAACACCTAAACGAGATACAAAGTGAGCTCACATAATGGTTAGAACAAGCAGCAAGGCAACAAAGAGGAGGAATAGACGTTCTTCCTTGTCCAATATTCAAGAAGAAATAACAATGGCACTGAAGGAAGGCATTCTAGAGGATGAAATCATGTTTAGTACTCATCAAGCAGCAAAATTTCAAGGTGAAATTTTGAACATGGAACAGGAAAATAACCGAGTTAACAAAGAGCTTGAAGCAGGACTAGATCATGTCAAGGCACTACATCACGAAATTAAGAGGATAATATGAAAGTTAGAAGATGAGTTTGGTCTTTCAGAGAATCAAAACCCTTACCAGCAAACTAATTCAGTAAGGTCGCCTACTAGTAATAATCCACCAGGAACTCCCTTACGATCATTTATTTTTGGGGTTAAAGCAAAGAAGCAAAAGCTGTCAATCTTTAATGGGGTCTGTGAAGGTGGCAAAACGGTGGTGGCAGTTGTGGATGGTAGTGGTATGAAGAAGAAGATGAAGATGGAGAAAAAAAAAGTGTTACATAAATGATCCCTGAGAGTATATTAGTCATTTTCCCTTTCTGTTAATGACATATTGGATGGAGTTACGGTCAAAGGACCGGTCAACTCAAAATGGACAACCACAGGGCGATCAGTGTAATTTCGAACTTTTAGGACGAAATGCAGTTTCGAGTAACACTGGATCGATCTATTATTACTTAACTCAAACTTAATATATTTTTAAAATATTGGAAAAAAAATAAATTAAAACATTGGTTTTGGGTCTTTCGGGTTGATAGATTGACCAATACATTCATATATCTAAACCCTAGCCCGACCTCTAATACCAGATAAATGCCGTCCAATTGACTCTAAATCACAACGATGAGTGTCAAATCCGGTTCCATCCGAAACCCATGAAATACACAAATCAAAATGCCAAAAGTATCAACTATCAATCACGAATGTACATGTGAGTAGAAACCGCACCCAAACTGCAAAAACTAAAAAAACCGTAAAAAACGCCAAAAAAAAAACACTCCCAAACCACTATTTCACAAAGTGAAAAAACGGTGGAATTTGGTTTTAGAAAAAGCGAAACCCGCAAATTGCGGTGCGATTGCGCTTTTATCGTAAAAACCGGAATCAGAAAAACCTCAGACCGAAACCGGCCACTGATTATTAAAACCGGAATGGAAATCGAACACATTGAGTATTCAATGGGTGTTATAAGGCTTCCAATTACATATTCTCTTAATATTGTTATAAGTCATAAATGATGTGATGTGTTTAGATCAAGATATATGCATTGTTATATCCGAAAAACACACACATTCGTAAACCGAAAAGTGTAAATTCAACGATAAATATATAACGTCTATAAGTGATGCTTGCGGTGCGGTTTAAAATAGAAAAAATCGCGGAAAACGGACAGCTATATGTGGCACGGTTTCGATTTACTTTTATAAAAATCCGTCACCAAACGACATCATGGCTACCCTGGCGTGAATGTACGATGCACAACTAAAAAGTTGTATATGTTAACTACTACATTAATACTCTTTTACATTTACCGTGTTGTCCCCCTCATGTCCCCCTCTCACATTCTATTTTTTATTATTAATTTTAATATTATGGATCCCGTGCGACCCGTTCGAATGTGAGGTCCGTCCGGTATATATGCGGATATCAGCTTGGAACTTTTATGGCCCGTTCGGACTCTGTGGCCCGTTCGGATTTGAGTAGCTTGGTCTATGATTTATTCGATTGGGCTTGAGTTAGTCCGCTTGGGTTTTATGTGGCCCGTTCGGTCTACTAGCCTGTCCGGCACATACACGGACACATACATCAGCGCATCTCTGTGAGGAGCGGCAAAAATGCCGAAAGAGTAATCGACTGATAAAATGTTTCAGGTGCCTGAATTTTGCGGTGGGTTCATCAACAACAGTTACGATAAGTTAACACTATTATTTATATAGTTTTTTATTGATTTTTTTAATGGTTTCTCTCTCGACTACATCTTATAACTCCCACAAATCCATAGATCTGAAACCTTCCAAGATTCATAAACATTAATGCAGTGTCAATCCGCAAACATCCTGAATCATCGACCATCGATGAATAATTATTGACGGCAGCCACAAAACAAAATGGATTAATTTAAAGATTCAAAGAATCCCTAAACTATTTGTAAGTTTATAAACCCTATTTTTGAGATTATCATTTTAGGTTTTTATTTTCCGCAGTATCTGATATGAACTGCGGGTTTGGTAGTATGATTGTCATTGTGATGAATTTAGATCAGGAAAATCGAGCATGAACTTATTGCAAGTTATATTAGTGGGTCATTGAGATATTTTAAAGGTGTCTGAGATTGTTACCAAGCTGCTTATTTACTTTAGTAGTTTGAACTGCCTGTTTTGTGTTATAGAAGAATGTAATAAGCAGTTTATATTTGGTAGTTTAAAAAAAATATAATCTACGGATTAGGCAGTTTTAATAAGCAAAGCAAACCATCTGCTTATTGCATTTTAGTTCAATTCAGTTGAACGTTTACGGGTTGTTTTGACAGGGAGAGTATGCACGGGTCACAACATATTCAGGCTCGATTGTGTAGGGTTAATGGAAGCATATACCTGGGTTAGTAGGCCACCCCATAACCCAAGAAAGATAAATGTATATCAAAGGTGGAAGAAGAGTCTGATCACGCTGTGAGTACAAACAAAATGGTCATTTATGCACATGAGCTTTTGCTAACTTTTATGCATAACAATGAATAAAACGTCCATGAATTGAGATTTGAATATGTATTCATAGTGGTATTTGTTGTTATTTGTAGGCCTTTTGAGAAGTTTAGGAAGCCTATGCTTGGTAGCAAAGAGTTGTTCAAGAGTACTCTAACAAAAGTAGCATACGCATCGAAATTAATCAATGATCTTCATCTATCAGGTAACCTTTTATTTAAAACAGTTAAATGATATCAAGTTTTGACTTTTAGACTCGCTTTTTGGTTTTATGCTTTTATAATTTTCACTTGAACGTGCACTTTTTTTTATCTCAGAAGAAGAGACCAAATGGTTGCTGCATTATATTGACGAATCAAATTATACTGATCTCGAATGGGTAATTTTATTTTCAAATCATAGTTATTCTGCACACGCTAGATAATTATCAGTTTATATTGATGAAATATTTATAGTTAAACAATAGTTATTTTTGTTCTATTTAGGAAATGTTTGTCCCGGCCATACAAGGATAATGCGCCAAGGAACAAAAAAAGAATTGTTTGCCATTGCCACAGTAGATCACGGTCATGTAACGGAAAAGCACATAATGGTATGATTCCATGTAAGCTTATGTGTAATGTCATGTGAACAAATAACTCCATATCGTTACTATGATACGTCTGTTATCCATTCAAGGCAAGGTGCAAACATTATATATTCTATGTAATATTTATACTGTTTCAGATTCTTGCAATTGGATATGTTGTAATGACAACAACATCAGTGAAGTTGGACACGAGAATGAAGGCACTACGAGTTATGGACACGCAAAGATCCACGAAAATGATGGTTGCTCATCACCATCATTTAAATCTTTTGTGAGTCCTTCTCTTGAACCAATTTTCTCTCTATATTTTCCTGACCTCATACCACGTGCCCCTAACTCATCAGTTCTACCATTACTTCTAAACTTCCCCAATACACAAATCCAACGCCTCATATACATATACACATTAGTGATCCAATCACCACCACCACGAATGAATCCGGCAGCATAGCAGATTTAATCACCCAGAAAAATGGGTGGCGGGGAAGAGTCAACAATCAATCATGGTTTACTAGCGGATCAAAGAAACAAATATGTAAGAACAAATTTTTTAGAAGCAGGTTTCATTCTTTTTCATCTTAACTTCTTTAATGTTAATTTACAGTTTTGAATTTATAGAGGTTAAACTCTGTTTGTTAATTGTTATGTTATCTTGGATTGTGGGACGCTATAGGCATTTGATGTTTGTTTAAAAAGGTGTTTAGGCATTTGATGTTTGTGAGTAATTAGGGTGTTGTTTGAAGGACGAGGAGGAGATGTGCTCAAGCTACAAAGGTAGTTTGGAGATAAGCAGAAAAAAAACCATGTAAATAATGATTTTCTATTTGAGATTGCTTATTTTAAGGTTAATATATTTTATGAAAGAGTTTGGTACAATTTTATCCAGTGGAATCGTTTATGTCGATAACGCAGTCTCAAACACCCTCTAGGTTATATTTATATAGTCATGTTGCTGCTGCTGCATTTGATTGTAGGAATGTTTGGAAAAGTATATTATGGCTGTGGGGTAGCTAAACGGTTGTAGTAGATATTCAAGCGGTTAGGAGTTAGACTCATATGTAACTACAATAAATTAGACGAAAACAGTGCTTCATAGTGCTATTTAGGTGTGAGGTTGGGATCTCCTCAAATGGGAACAATGGTTAGATCTTTGAAGAGTAGGTTAAACTAGAAAGGAAATAAAAGGCTATAAGCACATAACCTTCATTTTAGTTTAAGGTCCTTTGGTTTGAAATGACTATTTTACCCTGATTATACGATATGAGCTTTGGAAAACTTTCCCCTTCTACTATACTAAATGACATGCTCACATGTCACAGAGTTATAGATCAGTTTGATAATGTTACCGTTTTTAACATTAATACCTTCTGAATAATGTCCTGGAGGGAAAAGAGGTAATTTCAACTTTAGAATACTGTCATGCAAATGTTTGCACTTTTCTTTTATGGGAATTAGTAAGATAAACGCATCTATATATACGATCAAATTGAATTTCACAAAGGATCTACTCATGTTATTTTTGTTTTAAATGATCAAATTGGATGGATATACGGATCCGTTACAGAAGACGTCTTAACAGGATTTAGAATGCATGTGAGGGGATAAATCTCAATATATTGTATGCCTTCACGTCCTTTTTTTTTAGATTTTGGAATATGCTACTGATTTAAATTGTAGATTCTCCTGTGGTAAATCATGATGAGGTAGGCACTCTCAGTAAATTAAGATCACATGGTTATAATTTCAGTTTGTGTACCTTGATATATACTTATATATTTACTTTTATCATGATGCGATCTGTGGCTAGCCGAACAATCTGAACGGATTGGTGGGTTTTATCGTAAGGATGAAATATTGTCTGGCATTATATACAAAGGTGAAAGCTTCCATGTAGCAATAATAGAGGTATTTAATATCGGTTACGGTGGTAACCTGGAAGTTGGATTTTCTTCCAAAGATAGATGTTGCGCTACTTACAGATGGTTCAGTCTGTATATACATGGTTCTCTTCTGATAATACCAACATCAAAGGCTGATATTACCAACATCAACAATGGTAGCCCAACATCAAAGGCTCATATTACCAACATCAACAATACCAACCGCATTATCAGGTAGTTTGTTGTTGATGTTGATAATGCGGTTGTTGGTGAGTATTCTGTTTTCATCTGTTCCAACAAAGAAAAAATTCGCACGCTATACTTCAAATATAGATTGATACTGTTTTTTTATTTTATGATAGATGTGATCGACCAAATGATCTCATGTGAAGATTTGGATGTCTATGATCGCAATGCAGAGATTGGTCGTAGAATCTATCCATACCCCTGAATCCGGTCGCTCTTGCACCCGATTTTGACATATCCGGCAATGGACTATTGTAAGTTACTCAAGAAACTTTTACAGATTCACATTATGTTCAGTTATATGTAGCAATGAACTAGAAGCGACCCGCTTAGGTTTTGCTCATTAACACGTTAGTACCTTTGTAGTGAATGTTTACTTTGAGAGGGTAGGAGTGTTTTGACTAGCTTATGTTTAATCAAGTTGTTTTCAATTAATTTCTATTCATGTCATTCTTTAAGATTATTTAACATATTAAATTCAACAGGTTATATGACAAGTTTATAAGAGCTTATAGTTTATTTTTTTGTTATCTTTTACAAAATTATGACAGGTTTACTTTCTTGAAACTTTCTAATCATTATTTTCATTTCATAGGATTATATAGGTATGTTAGGATTAGATAAATAAGTGATTGATTCTAAAACAAATTGTTCGATTCATCACTATAAGCAAATCGTCTGTTAGTGAATGTATGAAAGATAAACTACTCCGTATTTGAATACATATTTATTCATGAAGTTAACATGTTTTATAATCATTACTTCATTGTCTAGGATGTTGGCCATTATATTTGTTCATCTATAAATGGCATTAAGACAAACTGATTTTAATTTTAAAGATATAAATATTGATATAGCGAGATGGATACCCAATCAGGTGGACACATGTAGAAGTTATATTTGATAGTCTTATTATTCATTAATTTTTATTTATTTTGTTTGCATCAGTAAGTTATCTATTGGTTACAAATAGATTTAACTAATTGTAGTTTATTAAGTGAAACTTATATATGGATTTAAACCCCCTCCGCAACATGTGATTAGAATAACTGTTATAAGAAGGGGGTTTTTGGGGATGATTATATTTACATAGGCAAAGGGTTTTGCTATAAAATTTTATTTGAAGACACTAATGGGTGGTAAAAACGGCGTTGCAGAATCAAGAAGTGACGAGGAGGAGTCTTTCCCAACAAAGTTTATTTGGTTGCATAATTCGGCTTCAAGACTGGAAACCTCGAGAACGAAAAACGTCTATTGATAAATCTTAGTGTGAAGATGCGAAGAGAGTGAGTATCTTTAGAACTTGGTTGCTGCATGATAATTCTTTGTAAATGCTTATAGAATATAGTTTAACATTGTTCAAGTTGTTTGCGATTTTGTATCGTTATGCTTTGTAAGTGTAATCACAACTGATTGGTTTTGGTTGGACTAAAATTGGTTTGCTTAGATGAGGCTTAAGAATGACCCATTTGGATAAAAAAATGGAAATGTGTGCCTTGACATTATAAAGTTTGCAGGTGATGGCGTTTGTTGGCTATTGTCGTGTATAGATAACAGTTTTTTTTTTTTTGCTTCCATGTGTTTCTTTTAAGAAAGCTTTAACATATGCAGTGACTTGAGACTTGATGAGCACACTACCACTTACAGTCGGACACTATGGAAAAGACAATGTTGGTTTTAAGACGTGATTTGAAACATCTGCAAAATAATTTTTTTGGAAGCCGACTCGATTTCAAACCTTTCGCTGAGACATTTGCTTTCGAATCATAAGGCAAAACATGATAAACAAAACCCGTCGCAGCGAAGCGCGGGTTTCAAAAACTTGTTATAAACGAATTGTGCACATCATTATCTATGTTATTAATTTGACCATAAATGTATGAAGAACAATTTGAAAGCTAATGATACGCATTGGACGAAACACTTAACCCAGAATATTCGAAGTATATAAATTATTTTTCGCTATAATATCTCATTACTGCCTCTTAACCCTGCAAAAATTCTTCAGTCCTTCACACCCACCAAACCCACAAAATCTTCAGCCGATCATCTACAAGGTATATGTTTTATTCTCTCTCTCTCTTTTTTTTGGTTTAGATTCTTTTATTGTGTGCATAACGATTCATGATTGTGTATATGGGTTTTTCTTGGTTCATAATTGGAATTTTTGCTTAGATTTTGTGTTCTTGCATATAAAGTGTTAATTTACATCACCGACAAATCACCACCACATCAGCTTTCTGTTGGAAAATTTTAGTGAAAAATGTGTTTTCACTAATTTTGGACATAGATAATTATTAGTAAATATAATTATTAAGTGTAAGGCTTTGTAACAAGCCATTATATGTCTAAAAATGAAGTTAGTGTAAATGAGATATCGAGTCTCAAAGAAGGGTAGTTGGAATGGAGAAAATTGGTTAAATTGAGTAATAACAGCAAATTAATGTGTCTTTGACTGACAATTAAATTGGATGTTATGATTTGCAAATTAATGAGTCATTGACTATTATTTTAATTGGCTGATTTGCAAGATTAATGCGTCATTGATTGACAATTAATTGGCTGATTATGATTGGCAAATTAATGAGGATTAACCAGCATTGATTGCATCATATTCATATGGATGTGTATAAATAGATGCCAATCTCAACCATTCCAAACACACCGGAGAAACACACAAGAGAGAATAACTCCATTAATAAGTTTTCCTGCAATCTTTTCGATCAGAAGCACTCAAGTTTCCGTGATTTTTCAGGCAAGTATGTCAGGTCCGGCTGTACAACAGCTTGGAACGTTGTACCCTGGGAAACAGATGACCAATCTGTTTTAAGGGAAACGTGTCCAACACGTGCCTCGTTCCATGACCTTTTACACATTTATTTATTTATCATTCATAGTGTCTGTCTTCTGCTTCTACCCCATTCTGTCTGTTATATTTTCTGTTATTTATTTCTGTTAATTATTTGTTAATTATAATCTGATTTTGTTATAATAAAAAGTGTACATGTTTCCCTACACTTTCCGACACCACCAACATAGTGTAATAAGAATACCAACTTCACCCAAAAAACATACCCCACTTAAGCACAAATATACCTCACAGTACACTCACACATATACAAACAAAAACAAAAACAAAAGACCCCACCGACTTCTGCTCCAGAAGAAACTGAGACGCGTTGGTTGGTGCCGTTTCACGCCTAATGCTTATTACACATAGCCTTAATTAATATGGCTGACCTTGGCTTATGAGACACGTTTTGATATAATGTATGGGCATTACACCAAAAAGTAAACACATTTGATATATTATGGATTATTTGTTACTATGTAGGTAGCACAAAAAACAGAATATTGTTAGCTAAAGTTTTGTGACTGCTAAAAACCAAAGCTAGTGAGTTTTTTTGTAGGGAGATGGAGAACATAATCATAAAAGAAGATGCCACTGACAGGATATCAGAGCTTCCAGATGGTATTATTGAAAACATACTATTACGATTGGATAAACCTAAAGAGCGTGTGCGAGTGAGTGTATTGTCTAAAAAATGGTTTGCTCTCACTGCTTCTTTACCCGTGTTAAAATTCCTTTATTATGATTTTGTGGATGATGAAGATTGGAATTCTGACAAATTTTACGAGTATGTTAAGCATACGGTGTCCAGATTTTGCCTCCAGCAAAACGTGAAGATTGCCCACAGATTCAAACTTTTAACATTGGTAGAGGATGATACAAAGTTAGACATTATTGACAAATGCATTGAATTAATTCTTCTGAGAGGTGTAAAGGCGTTGGATATTTGTTTTATGAAAAGTAGGTTCAGTATATGTCCACCAATGTACTGTCTGCCCAATATACTCTCATCTATGTCGACATTAACATCATTGAAAATATCTGATTGTGTGATTTTACCTTCGTCCTTGATGGTTGGTGTTGTCAACTTCAAGTCTTTGAAGGTGTTAGGGCTTACTAGAGTCCCTTTAAATCTACATGTGATCAAGCGTCTGAGCGCTAGTTGCCCTCTTCTTGAAGAATTAGTTGTTGAATGTTGCTATGGTCTTACGGAATTCTGTGTTGATGGGCGGCTTCAAAACCTTAAAAAACTTCGTTTTATCGGTTACAAGAAAAATGGAATTGAGACAATAGATATTGAAGCTCCAAATCTATGTGAATGCCTCCTTTCTGTAGGACAAGGGAGAGGTGCAACATCTGTGATCTTGGATTCATGCAAACAGTTAAGGACGTTATATTTAGATGGCCCTTTTTTCCCGACATTAACAGGGTTTTCTGACTTTTTATCCAACTTCCCATTCCTTGAAAATTTGTCTTTGTGTCTTGTCAATCGACGCAACATCCTCGCAGTTTCTAGTCCTTCCTTGAGGAACTTTATGCTATATGACGAGTGTGATCTGGAAGAGATTGATATCAATACACCTAATCTGCGTGTATTTAGCTATACAAATAGGTGGAATTGTAGCAAAGGCGAGTTTATTAGAGAAAGTGATTCCAGAGAGTTAAAAACATGTCTGGAATGTCACATTATTATCAATAAAGTCGACACTCAAATATGTCTGGAATGTCACATTATCAATAAAGTCGACACTCTTTGGCTCCTGAAAATCAGGCGATATTGTTGGTAAAAGCACACAAATACAAGTGTTTGGAAACTTAAATATTCTTTTTGGAATGGTAATTACCGAAATTCATTTGCTTATGTGTTTATGTTTTCCCCCCCCCCCCCCCTTACTCGCGAGCAATGATAGAATAACAAAAAAAATTATGTATGTCTTGTAGCTTTCTGTAAATTCTGAGCTATTAAAGGGGACTCAGTTGCCACCTTATGAACTCGAGCATCTTGAGCTAAAAATGCCGATCAGACATATGTTGCCAGTCTTGGATGGTCTACTGTGGTGTTTTCGTCCTCGATCCCTAAGTTTGACATCAAGCTTTTCTTGGATAAGTGATGAAGAGCGGAGCCATTTCTTGAAGGTAGTAAGATTTGCATGCACTTCTTTTTCCTTCTTAAAAATGATTCGCATTTGTTTTTTATTACGTAGCAGCATAACCTATCATGTTTATTTCAACACGTTAGGATCTCTATCTATGTTCTATATAAGCTAAGATGTGTTGTTATTATATTTGTTTTTCAGTGTATATCTGAAAGACTAATTCAACAAGAAGATCAAGGCCCCACTAATATTCGAATCGAGTGGTCTCTTCCTTCTAAAGCTAAAATCTATTTTAGCTGGAACCCAATGTTGACAGCATCATGTACACAAACACTCACCTTTAAAAAGGAAGAAGGTCCTGATACGGATCAGGGTCAGAAGTGGCGCAAGAAATATCAGAGGCGGCGTTTTAAACGTTCTGGATTGAAGAGTTTTATCCCGTTTCCTTATAAACGTTTCTTCTTTCTGTCTAAATTATCAACCTATCAATAGTTATAAGGGAGTGGTGATCATTAGTTTTTATGTGAATTTTGTTTTTAGCGTTTGACAACCAAGGTGTGCTTATTTTTCAGTGACGATGGGAGTAAAGTGAAGTAGAGTACCAGTAAATCTGAATTAGTACTGTTGGTGTGCTCATTAGTTTTTGTGTGTTTAGCCATTGCTTCAACAGTTTTTTGATGTACCGCTTTCTAGTTTTTGCGTAGATGATATATAATACCTCTTTATTTATGAATGTTGTATACAGGCTTATTTACAACTAGGTGTGTTAATTGGGTTGGGTTAGATAGTACGATCAAACCTTCAAGTAACTTTAAATTCTTTAAGTATATAAATATATATAAATATATGCACACTACAGAGTACAGACGAATTGCGCATTTGCAAAAACAAATGCGATAATATAATGTTGGATACTACAACTTGAATCAGAACCTGCAACAAAATACTAAAATGCAGCCCCAATACAGCCAAAATTGACCCGTTCGATCGCTTGCAAGAACAATAAACAAAACCCAAAAAAGACAGCAAACAAAACTGCACGAGAAGAACTTCCCTGTCCCATTTAAGGGTTTCGTAACGTAGCCCGATTGATCGCTCGAGCTACGCAGACCGTACAAAACCCTAGAAAAAGGATAAATGCAGTCTCTTGACGTTTATTGAAAGAACGAAAACAAGTAACCCGAATGCACAAAAGGTTTAGATCAGAAAATAAAACGGAGAGTATGTGGAGTAAGAAGTATCTGAGAGATGATAATTTTGGTGTATCTTCTAATAGGGTTTAGCCTCCCTATTTATACATGAAGAAAACTAGTTTGAACCCACTACTGTCAAACGGTTTCTCCATGATATCAGTTCCAAAAATCACTCTCCTATATCCTTCTGATTCGTGGTATACAAAAGACTAAGTAAACATATAACAACCCACTACTTTGAACATGTCAAACCAAGCAAGAATGACTTGTACAAAGACGTTAGAGCTAGCATACAATCTATTTTATAAACTTAATATGGTATATGTTTGATTACCATCATTTAGACCTTTAATCGCGAAAACTAGCTTCCATTGCAGAGAGAAGTGCGTCCTTAGCTTCCTTCGCCACTTCGGTAGCCATTTCTTTTATCACACCCATTGCAGATTGTCCCAAGTTTACAGGTTCGATTGTTTTCATATCGGTGACGTTCTCACCAAGCGATATCGTATGTGACAATTATAAAGGAATATTTCTTTTCACACATTATATCTGTAGAAAACTAACGTAGACTTGGTCCTTAGACTTTAGAGGTCAACACCTGTGGAGTTTATGAGCTAGGCTGGATGTCTCTTACTCCAACTTTATCTTCTACCGCTAAACCTAACAAGCAATATCAATTATATGCGACGTTTTCTCTGACTCAAATTAAGTGTCAACCGGAAAACAAACAGTCAGTAAAGAAATTTAGACTACTCCATAATAAAAAAAGTCACTGTTGCATGATGGAAACCTTGAGCCAGAAAAGGTTTAAATGTTTCATAAGCTATTCAAAACATTATATTTTTTGTGTTAATTATATTTATGTAGTTATGAATTGTTGTGTTCTTTTTGCTCTGGTGAAACACTGGTAATTACAATACACAATGAAGGAAATATTTGACGATAGTATTTCGTCACTTCGTCAACATAAGCATTATGTTATCAGGATCAAGGTCAAATTCATCATCTATGCATTCAAATCACACACCCTATTAAATATTATTAACATTTGATCGCATAAACTCCAATGCTTACACTACAACATTTGAGGTATTCCCCAGCGATATTTAGGGGCTTTCCCCAGCGACAAGTCGCTAGGGATACCTTTCCCCAGCGACATGTCGCTGAGGAATGGTCGTTGGGGAACGCTCGTAAGGGATTCTTTCCCCAGCGACAATCCCCAGCGACAAGGTGGGTCCCACGTATTTTTCAGTCAACAAATTAGTGCCACCGTGGCACATATTCCCCGACGACATGTTGCTGGGGAATGTCATAATTAAAATTATGTAATTACGACATAGCCTGCATTATTTAAATTTTTAAACACTTTCCCCGGCGACATGTCGCCGGGGAAGGATCTGCATTTTTTTTAAATGCAGCCTGCACAGCACGCGATTTGCAGATTTTTTTTCCGGAATTTTTCCGAAAAAAATCTACCAAACATGAGGACTTGACAAGGTCAGGAGAGTCTTGTGTGAGTATGTATTGTCGTCTACGTAAACAGACTTTGAGTTCAAGGACATCGCGTCTACTCAGATCTAGGAGGCTAAGTGCATCTCACAAGTAAGGTCGAAAGGGTCACACCCACCTTTCCTACTCAGGACTCATCCTGCATAAATTTTGCCAAAATTTCGTGTGTTATTCGACCGATCTCCAATTCATGTGGGGGATTGTTGGAAAACTTTAGTTAAAAATTTGTTTTCACTATTTTGGACATTAGATAAATATTATAAATATAATTATTAAGTGTAAGGCTTTGTAACAAGCCATTATATGTCCAAAAATAAAGTTGTGAGCATGAGATATCGAGTCTCAAAAGAAGGTAAGTTGGAATGGAGAATTGGTTAAATTGAGTAATAACAGCTAATTAATGGTGTTCATTGACTGACAATTAAATTGGATGTTTATATTTTGCAATTAATGTGTATTGACTGACAAATAAATTGGATGTATGATTTTTTTTTAGATATTATGCAGTTACTGATCATTGACTATTATTTTAATTGGCTGATTTGCAAGATTAATGAGTCATTGATTGACAATAATTGGTCTGATTATGATTGGCATTAATGAGGATTTAAACAGCATTGATTGCACCATATACATAAGGATAGTGTATAAATAGATGACAATATCAACCATTCAAAACACCGAAGAAACACACAAGGAGAGAATAACTCCATTTAATAATTTTCCTGCAATCTTTTTGATCAGAAAGCACTCAAGTTCCGTGATTTTTTCAGGCAAGTATGTCAGGTCCGGCTGTAACAACAGCATTTGAACGTTGAACCCTGGAAACAAACGCGCATCTGTTTTAAATGGGGAAGCGTGTCCAACACGTGCCATGTTCCAGACCTTTTACTGATTTATTTATTATCATTCATAGTGTCGTCCTTCTGCTTATCTACCCATTCTGTCTGTTATATTTTCTGTTATTTATTTGTGTTAAATAATTTGGTAAATTATAATCTGAAATTGTTATAATAAAAAAGTGTACATGTTTTCCTACAATCTTAAAACATATTCGTTTAACCGAATTAAAACCCGCTTTTATTATCAGATTTTAATATATATAAACTGTTTTCCTTTCGAAACTAAGATTGAATTTCTTTGGAAATCAGTATTTTAATTAAACAAATTTTAAATTACAATCATATAAATGTTTTTAAAGTAGTTTTTTCTAATCCATATTATTGAAACCAATATTGAGTTTTCTATAAAACTGATTTGTTTGATTCATGAAACTCAAGATTGAGTTCTTTGAATCAGATCAGGTACAAGCAGATACCGATTTATAACAGTTGTTTAACTGTTTTTGCGTGTTTTTAGGATAACTAACACTCAAACTACTCCTCATGCGACTACTGTTGTGATCCCAACCGGTGTGCCGGCTACCAACACAGTGGATAATCATGCAGAAAGACCAGAAAAGTTCAATGGTCAGAACTTTAAGAGGTATCAATAGAAGATGTTCTTCTATCTTACCACCTTGGGTCCTTGCACGGTTCTTGAAAAAATTGTGCCACAGGTCGAACCTCCTGCCGAAGTGTCATCTCTAATGCACAAGCTTGTGCAAGCTGTGGAAGCAATGGAAAACATTTAGATTTTTTGTGTCACAACATGTTCGAAAGGTTTGATAGATCCTTAGTATAACGATACTGCAAACCACGACTGCCAAAGAATAAAGGGAGTCATTGGAAACGCAAATACAAACAGAGGATGCTGGTACAAAGAAGTTCGTGGTAGCTCGGTTTTTGGATTACAAGATGGTTGATTCAAAGAACGTGATAAGTCAGGTTCAAGACCTGCAGATTCTGCTACACGACATTCATGCTGAGGGAATGACTTTGAGTGAAACTTTTCAAGTGGCTGCTATAATTGAAAAGTTACCTCCAAGCTGGGTAGAATTCAAAAACTACTTGAAGCATAAGCAAAAGGAGATGAGTGTTGAAGACTTGGTTGTTCGTCTATGTATTGAAGAGGACAACAAGTTGGCTCAGAAAGACACTTACAGCACCCTGATTCAGCCAAGGCTAATATGGTTGAACATGCTGGGATCATACTTCAAGGTCCAATTCAAAGGGAAAATGGCAAAACAAAAAGAAGAATGACAAGAAGGCAAAGGGAAAGTCTGAGTACCTTGCTCTTTAAAGCTGATTGTTGAAATTAGAAGTCTAGGGGACTTGCTACAAATGTGACCAACCATGTCACCGTGCTGCTAATTGCTAGATGTCGAAAGCGTGTGAATCCACGTCAGGCGAATATGGTGATGAGAATGTTGAACATGATAGCGATGGTGCCTGATGTGTGAGCCATGACTCTGAGGTTAAACCTGGTAGGTACTACACACAGTGGTTGGTGGATTGATACTGGGGCAACTCGTCATGTGTGTGCTAGATAAATTAGTGTTCACTCTTTTCAGAGCGGTTGACAATGGACAGAAGCTGTATATGGGCAACTCTGCAACTGCTGATATCAAGGGTGAAGGAGATGTTATTTTGAAGATGACATCCGAGAAAGAGCTCAAGTTGACTAATGTCTTGTATGTTCCGGAGATTCGCAAGAATCTTGTGTCCGGTTGGCTTTTAAACAAGTTTGGTTTTCGTCTAGTTTTTGAGTCTGATAAGTTTTGTCTTGTCTAAGAATCAAATGTATGTTGGTAGGGGTTATGCCATGAATGGTATGTTTAAGTTCAATGTAATGGTTTTTGTCAAGATGAAATCATGAAATGAACTCTTCTGCTTACTGATTGAGTCTTCAAATGTGTGGCATGGTCGGGTCTTGGACATTGTAAATTTTAATCAATGCGTGTTTGAGTTAAATTTAATAGCATACCAAACTGCCATATTGATTCTAAATATAAATGTGAAAACTTGTGTTGAAGCTAACTTACAAAACACCTTTCAAATGGCGTTAAGCGAACAACGAACCACTTGATATGATAACACACAGACATCTGTGACTTGAAATCACTACCCACGAAGGGGGCAAGCAAGTACATTATCACGTTTATTGAATGATAGTACAAAGTATTGCTATGTTTACCTTTGTTGAAAAAAAAGATGAAGCTATAGACAAGTTTGTTCTATACAAAACCGAAGTTGAGAATCAACTTGGTAAGAAAATCAAGGTTGTACGAAGTGATAGAGGAGGTGAATACGTGGCTCCATTCGCCGAGCTTTGTGCGAAACATGGAATTAGACACGAGTTCACTGCTCCCTATTCACCTCAGCAAAACGGTATTGCCGAAAGGAAGAACCGTACCTTGAAAGAAATGGTTACTGCCATGTTGATTAGTTCTGGTATGAGTCAGGACATGTGGGGGGAAGCCATTCTGACTGCTACTTATCCTTTTAAATAGAAACTCGAAAGAACAAGGAAGAGACTCCTTATGAATTATGATGGAAGAAACCATCATATCATACTTACAGTGTGGGGTTGTTTACCCAAGGTGGTTTTGCCATACTCCAAGGCCCAAATGATTTGGACCTAAATCTGTGGATAGTAATATTCAAATGGTGTGATATGCTAAGAACTGCACTGCATATCGTTTCATTATACATGGGAAATTTCGAAAATCCTGATATCACAAAAGATAAAATAATGGAACTAGGAATGACTTCTTTCTTATTGAAAATATATTTCATTGTTGATCAAAGGAAACTGGAAGCTCATCTAGATTATTATGACAAATTGTCCCAAGAAAATAGATAAAGAGATGATAATGATCTCCAAGATGAGAGACAAGATCAAACCGAGGAAGAAGAAGTTGAACCAAGAAGAAGCAAAAGGGCAAGAAACGAGAAATCGTTTGGACCCGATTTTGTTTCTTTTATGGTAGAAATTGAACCCACATCTTACCGAGAAGCGGTAACTTCCTCGGAAGGGCAACAATGAAGAGAGGCCATCAAAAGTGAAATAGAATCTATTTTACAAAACCATACGTGGGAGCTCGTGGATTTACCTCCTGGTTGTAAAGCACTAGCTATAAATGGATTTTCAAAAGAAGATGAAAGCTTGAGTGGCAACGTTGACAAATATAAAGCAAGATTGGTAATCCAAGGGTTTAGACAACGTGAACATTTAGACTACTTTGATACTTATTCGCCGGTTACGCGAATAACCTCGATTAGAACAATAATTGCTATTGCCGTATTAAGAAATTTGGAAATTCACCAAATAGATGTGAAAACGCGATTTTCTAAACGGGAGATGATAGAAGAAGAAATATATTAGAACCACTGAGGGTTTCATAGCTCCTGTATAAAAGGGCAAGGTTTGTAGACAAGTAAGTCGTTGTATGGCTAAAGAAGCTCCCAACAGTGGCATCAAAAGGTTTGACCACACCATGTTAGAGAGTGGATTCAAAATCAATGAATGCTACAAAGCTTTTACGTGAAGGACACAAGTGGTTTGGATATGTAATTTTGTGTTAGTTATATCGCTAAATTCATTACGTTGGCAGTAACGACAAAGATAATTAGCATCCACTAAAGCATGTTAAATCACAATGTTGTGACAGAAGGATGATGGGGATTGGCTGAAAGTGATCCTTGGAATAAAGATCAATCCGAACTCAGAATGGACTTGTGTTAAGTCAAACACATTACTGGACAAAATTCTTATACTCAAAATGCGGGGGTATTCTGTCCAGATAATTGACACCAGTGCATCTATCTAAAAATAGAGGCTTAGGTGTTGCCCAATTAGAGTATTCAAGGATTATTGGCATGTTAATGTACTTGATGATAGGTACCCGGCCTGACTTAGCATATGCAGTTAGTAGGCTAAGTAGGTATACGAGTAATCCAAGTTATGGACATTGGAAAGCTATAACGAGGGTACTTCATGTACTTGATATAACAGACGGATTATGGACTGCATTAATGACCATACATCCTATTGTTATCGAGGGATACAGTGATGCAAATTGGATATCTGACATAAAGGATTTCTAGATCGACTAGTTGGACATGTGTTTACACAAGGGGCCGGCTATATCGCGGAAGTCTTCCAAGCAACTGTTATAGCTAAGATCCCATGATGGAAACAGAATTTTAGCCACGGCGTGAGGAGCTATGGCGCGAGGCTGGGAGTGGTGCGCCATGGCCTTTTTTCGCGCCAAGGCTTGGCGCCAGGCTAACAGCCATCGACTCCCTCCGCTCTTATAAGAAGTTCTCATCAATTTACTTTTCTTGCACATTAGTTTAGATAATCAGTTTAGATAGTAGCTAGGATTAGCTACGCCCTTTCCTCCAAACTCGAGACTTTACTTGCTTTTAATAAAATACAAAAACACAAAAACAATCTTCTTTCAATCCTTAGGCCTAATTCGTCATTCATTACGAATCTACCACACTATTCCCATAGAGAACGATCAACCCTCCAGGTCTTACCTATACTACACCACAATGATTAAGTACACTACCTAAGAGATTGTAAAACTTCTTGTGGGTTTTCAACCGACTAATATCATGCTCCACATAAACTATCTCATAAATAAGTTGTCTAGAAATCTCCAAAAAGACTTCCATAAATAAATAAGTATATAAGAAGAGTTAGCTTGCGGTTTATGTAATTTCGACTTATATTTCAAAATCCCAAACTTTTAAGACTTTTATAAGATTTACGGTTTTAAAATAATTTCATAAGCCGATAAATAAGCTTAAACAAACACCCTCGTCGTTTACGAAGTTTAACTAGAATTCTAAAAATTCTACACAAGTTAACAAGATTAACTAGAATTCTCAAAAAATTCTAAACAAATTTTGAAAGTGTGAAAAATTCTTAAAAACTTCATGTTGATTTTTATAAGCCCTACAAAACTTTGTCTGGCATATAAGTAGTATAAATAGAGTTGGCTAGCTCATTTAACATAACACAACTCAAATTCTCAATTTGGGAAAATTATCAAGACGGTCATATTTAACAATTTCATTTTTGAAAAGACACATTTTCTCAAAGAAATCGAAAATGGTAATTTGACCATGTCGCACCTAAGGGTAGTTGGAATGGAGAAAATTGGTTAAATTGAGTAATAACAGCTAATTAATGTGTTTTTGACTGACAATTAAATTGGGGGCCATTATTTGCAAATTAATGTGTCATTGACTGACAATTAAATTGGATGTTATGATTTGCAAATTAATGAGCCATTGACTATTATTTTAATTGGCTGATTTGCAAGATTAATGCGTCATTGATTGACAATTAATTGGCTGATTATGATTGGCAAATTAATGAGGATTAACCAGCATTGATTGCACCACATGCATATGGATGTGTATAAACAGATGACAATCTCAACCATTCCAAAACACACAAGAGAGAATAACTCCATTAATAAGTTTGAGAATCAAAAGGGATGAAAAAACTTTTGACACGAAGGCCGACGGATCGGTTTTCACTTCGGCAAAAGAAAAAACCCCCCATCCCGGAGGCCGAGCCACCGGTTTTCACTTCGGGATGGATTTTGATGAAACCCCAAACAAGATCCGAGAGTAGATGAAAAGAAGAACCATCTCAAAACCGCGAAGATGACCCAAACGAAAAAACCTTGGCGTACGGGTACGCAAACCAAGCGAAACTTTGAACGGCCAGCCTTCAGGAAAAAACTAAAAAAAGCTCTAACCATTGCCATTACGCGTGATCGAAAGGGGATACATAAGCCAGTCATTCCAAGATAACTTCATATGGTCCCTATTGTGAAGCCACAAAAATGAAGAGAAACGAACATTATCGAATATATCACTTTTCCTCAAGGTTTGAGAGTTAAACGTGACGTTATTTCTCCGGTATACAAAGCCACCAAAGAACCGAAGTAAGTAAATAACATAGAACCTGGTGTTTTTCTCTTTAGAATGCATGCCAAGAGATGATCCAATATTGAAAAGAATCCCAAGAAGAAGCTTGGAAAAAGAGGAATATCACACCCATCTAAAAATGTGTTCCCATATCCGGTAGCAATGTCGCATTCGAAGAAAAATGATTAACAAGATTAAACATTGGACATTGCCAAGAGAAGGAAAAGCAGATGCCGGAATTATCCATTACCCCGCGAGAGAGATTCAATCTATGAGGGAGTCAGTCCAAGGAAAGCCTCCACATAAACACATTGACCTTCCGGGGGATAGATTTATCCCAAGTAGTAGCATGAGCAAGAGTGGGAAGGATATTTTGGTCAATCCTATAACGAGCATCCTTAACGGTAAAAGTACCATTAGGACCAAGACTCCAAGTACAAGTATCTTCATTGACATCAATATTTAGTTGACCGATCTCATTTAACATGTCACATAAATAGGCAAGATTTCTAACACCAAGATTGGTCCGAGACCAATTCCAAGACCATTGCCCATTATTAATACGGTCAATGATAAGACAATCTTTGTCTTGATCAAGATGATAGAGCCGATTGTACCTTGTAAAAAGAGGAGTCTCGCCTACCCAAATATCTTTCCAAAATCGAATACGAGTGCCACACCCTGCTTTAAAACGAAAAGTGTTAGATAAGATAATACCTTTCGAGTGGAGGAAGTTGGAGGACCCAACAATGTTAGCCCAAGTGCCCTTGAAGCTACAACCATTTGTATCGAAACCTCCTTCTTGACCATGATAAGCTTTGATGACCTTAACCCAAAGGGCGTTTGGGGAAGAAAGCAACCTCCAACGCCATTTTTGAAGAAGAGCAAGGTTGAAAGCTTTAAGACTGCCAATGTTTAACCCTCCTTTATCAAAAGAATTAAGAATAATTGGCCATTTGACCCAAGCCATTTTGTTTTTATCTTTATTACCACCCCAAAAAATTAGCCCGAATTCTTTCAGGTCTTGTAGGACGATTCGGACCGTGCTCTGAAAATTGATAGAATAGTAGATACAAGACTACCAAGCACAAACTTGATAAGAGTCAGTCGACCCCCAATCGACAGACAGATTAGTTTTCCAAGAGGAAAAGCCTCATTGAAAATACGATCAACAAGCGTTTTTTTCTCCAGCTAGCTATAGACTTCATTTTTGGAACCAATGGGGAGACCAATGTAATTGAAAGGGACATCACCTGCCATACAACCAGCATTGCTAGCCATACTTAAAACTTCATCTTTATTAACCCCAATACCATAAATATTAGACTTGTGAATATTAATCTTGAGACCTGAAGATTGATAGAAAAATAGGTAAACACGAAACTGATATTATCCATGTCCTTTAGCATTCCAATCCGTAGTAATGATCACATCATCTGCATTGAAGATGGGAAAACATTGAAGTTGAATTCTTAATATTAACACCAGTAATCAAAACCATTTCCCATGCTTCCTAAAAGCATTATGGAGACCCTTCCAATAACCAAGATGAAATGGAAAGGAGGATAGAGGATCTCCTTGTCCTAAGACCACGCTTAATGGAAAACCAGTCGTGGGCTACCATTAATAGCATAGAAGCTCTTTGGGAAAAATGTGTAGACAAGCCTTTAAATCCTAAGGGCACCATGTATTCCAAATCCAAACTTGTCCGGACTGTGAATCAAGTAATTCCAGCTTATGGATTTTCGTAATTATCTTAACTTTTTATTTCTTGCAAAGGCCTCTCAATTTCTACAAAGTTCTTTATTGGTCCCGTGTATTCTTAATTGTGCTCTTTTTTATTATATGAGCAAATTCTATTTTCGCTCAAACACAAAAAATTAGCGATGGTGGATGCCTAAAAAAAGTGTTTTCTCACAATAGACCTGAGTGACTTGGACAACTTAATTAGGCGATTTGGGTGGCGACTGCATTAAATTTTTTATAAATTTCTTAAGCAAGTACATGTAGTGTAAGAGTTGTGTAAAATGTGTGTAAGCTACTATCTCATTAAATTTCTTGGGCAACCGACCATTGTACCATGGTCGACTTGTTTTTGTCATTTTGTGTAAAAAGTCAAACTTACTAAAGTTGGGCGACTAACGGCTTTCATTTATCTTCTTGGGCGACTGGGTAAGTGAAAAGTACACCTTTTTTTTCATAATATACCGTGTAATATCTCTCGTTTTGTGTGCCATAAAAAATTAACCAAAACAACCTTAACAAAGAAAATACTAACACAAATAAAAAACACACACACAAATCAAACACACATAAATGAACACAAATTAAACACACACAATATTCATCCCCATCTTCAACACACATACACGTATCCTCCCCACACACACATACACACCCATCTTCACCACGATAAACAAACCCTAACCATAACCATAACCATTAGTATTTCTAAAGCCTCGACTCGTGTCACATCCCGAAAAATGGGCTCAACTAAATCAAGGTGGTGCAACGAGGCAAGTGTGTCACAGGATGTCCAGTAAGCGATCCAAACAAGTTCCCGTACACATCATACCGAATGTAACAACCAAAGACGCGTTAGAATTAGGGGTGTTTGTTTTTTAGGTATAAATGGCTTAGCATATGCAGTCCTTTTGTGATTTGTCCTTAAACTATTAAACTACTCATAGCGAAATTGGTGCGATGTAATGAGACAACTCAGTAGATATAGAAACAAAACAAGACAAAAATAAATTCAAGGTTATATAAATGCATTTTATGATTAGATCCGTACCGTATAAACCGACTTTTTCACAATATGGGTAACTCCATTCCTCTAATAACATTCAAATCTTACATCAGATTTGTAAACATACACTGGTAAAATACCCCACTATAACTCCAACTACAATTGTGCAAAAGATTCCGAAAGAGATCACCAACAGTTTGAGTATGTCGTGTTAACGTCCACATAAGGACAACCAAACAAAACACTATCACCAAAATGTTCATCTACTAACCTCATGAAACATAAGTTTCTTACCTATGTTACTTGAACAAGATCCAAATACTCTTTTTTATACACTTGTAACAACAAAATTATTTATATTATAATTCCATTCTACCTCCACGAACTAGCACTCCGTCAATGGTGTTTTTCAAAGTGAGAAGATCATCATTGGTGCAAGATCTGGAAATTCCCTCCCTTTATGAGCTCAAATTTAGGTACTTCCTGAAACCCGAGACCTATTTGGAATCTTGTCCTTGCAACAGCTATATTTAGAGTGTCATATGAATCGACATAAATTAGTCTTAGATTGAGAGGCGACAATATCAAGCCGCGGAATGGCTTAGCCCAGGAGTCCTTGCCTATGATTGTTGTTGTATGGAGGCTTGGTGGCCATTGGACACTAAAGTAGTGAGAACCCACGGAAGAACACCACCGCGCCATATTAGACGCAAAACATATTCAGTTTCTCAGTTCCAAAATAATAACTAGTTGTCTAACTGCCGATGAGTGGGCCTACTTTCATGAAAATTCCTTGTTCCGTTATATTGTGAATATAAGTACAGTGATAAGTCTTTGTATTTTGTAGATCATATTAAAATCTATGGACAATAATACTAGATGCACATCCAATGCTCGTAGCCATTCTCTAGAAACAAATACACTAAGAAAACGTGTACGTTAATGTGCCTATTAATTTAAAGTTACGTGTATGTAAAGTAACTATTAAGATTGACTAACTTACTTATTGGTTGCATTCGAATGAGTATATACATCATTAGGCGCATTTACAATACGTGAACATCATGCACGTGTATAGGTTTGATCGAAAGATCGTGTTGTATTATCATTAAGTCTAGGTCTTCCCATCCGACGTGTCGCAATAGATTCTCTATACTAAACTATCAATACTTTTAACAATATCCTTTATTTAGTATATATTATGGCATACTATAAATAAAGATAAAGATTTGCACACTCAACTTCTTGATTAGACACTCTGTTCATGCAATTATATTGTTGTATTGTAAATCAACATGGTGTTTTAACTGCCTTGTACATATAGAGTGTGCCAATCAATTTTTTTGTGTGTGCAAATAATACCCAAACCTTTCCCCCCCCCATAAATATGGATACTTTTGTTTAAACATTTTGTTTATATTTTTTTACAATTATTAAAAAAAAACGTTTACAAACTAATAATCAAATTTTAAAATCTTGTTAGTAACAATCTGTTTATAACTAAGCCCAACTTTTATAAAAGCCCAATTTGTGTATAGTAGACAAATATGAAAACGTTAAAAATTCTGATTGACAAATAGCAGAGGTAGAGTATATTAGAGGTGCAAATCCTAACCGGTTTTTTTAAAAACCGGTATAAAAAACCGTAACCGGTTTTTTAAAAAACCGGTTTTGTTTAACCGAACCGGTTAGACCGGTTTTCGGGTTTTTTACGATACCGGTTTTAAAACCGGGTTTAACCGGGTTTTTAAAAAAACCGGTTAAACCCGGTTTTTTATTTTTTTTTAATTTTTTTTTATAACCGTTAATAGTTTTTTTAAAAAAACCCAGTTTTAACCGGTTAAAAAAACCGGTCAACATGGAAGTCAAACTAGCCGTTACATTTTTTTAAAATTTTTTTTGGTTTTAAAAAAAAAAAAAAAATCCCAACGGCTACTAGCCGTTTATACCCGTTTTTTTTTTTTTGATGATTTTAGGGCATGGCTTAGTACTATAAATACATGTAATGGGTTGGGGTTGAAAACACATCAAAAACACTCACTAATCTCTCTTTTTCTCTCTAATCGTGATATATATACTCTAATTTCTCAAATCCCGCTATAATGGAAAACTCACAATCACAACAAGCTTCCACTAATGCCTCCGTTTCTACTAGCCATGGTCGAAAAATTTACACAAATGAAGATGTGGTGCGAATTAGACCAACTACGAGAAAAGGCGATGT
>BQNB010078568.1:0-17888 GCA_026074375.1 Tanacetum coccineum | reverse complement strand
TTTCGAACAAAAAAAATAAACAAACAAGCCACGAATTTGATCTTGTTTAGCCACAAGAATCATACACAAATCCACTGTAGATCTGATGCCAATTGTAGGATCCCGATTATCACTTCCACTTCATATAACGAACCACGAATCGATAAAGAAAAAAGAAAGAGAGATGATTTCTAGAGAGAGAAACTAGTGAGGGAGTTGAGAGAGAATTAGAGATATTATTTAGAAATGAAAGAGTTATTTTTTTCTTTTCCAAGTGGAAAAGATATATATATACCCCGACACATTAAGTGATGTTCGGGATATTTGACTAGGACCCAGGCTCGGGTTCTGCTTGGGATTAAACCCGAAACATATACAATATTAGATTAACTATCGAGCTCGATTCCCGATACTTTCCTATTACAACGTTAACTAATTGATTGACCGAGACTTAAATACATAATGAACGAACTTCATGTTCGACTCAATATTTTGAGGCTAACACACCACTTTTTGCATGTTTCCAATTTGTCATCACAGATTGTTGTCATGCTCACTTTATAAAATAACTCATTATAAACGATTTCATAAAATCACATATTGATGTTAAGTTGTTAATAGCTTAAAGATAATGAACTAATTTGACCCAAAGATCAAATAAGTTAATGTCACACCCTAGACGGGGCCTGGACGAAATACGTGTCCGAGGGCATGACGTCATAACAATCCGAACACAAAGCAATAAAGAACGACCACTAATCATGGACGTTTGAAAAATAGTTGTACTCGTTGTAGCATAAAGAAAAAAAAATTAAGTTTTACCACCGTAACAAAAGAGGGTTAATATGACGTAAGCATAATAAACTTTTTAACAATTGACAACGAGTATATAAATAGATAAGTTCTAGAAATTGGCAAAGTAGTCACATAGCACATAGACTCCATTTAAGCATCAGAAACCATCCAATCTAAGCCCCCTGAGAAAACATGTTTAATATACGACAACATAATTTGGAGAATACATAGGTATAAGTTACTACAAGAAGTGGACCACAAGATATTTCAAAACGCATGCGACTACTATAACCTATACACTAACACATCAAACGTATTTACTGTAACGATAAGCTCATGACACAGATGCCAATAACAACAGGGCATATCTATCATAGCCACATATATTCCAAGCCCAAAATGGTGTCCCAAACCAAAGACTACCACAACGCACAATCGACATGACATATATCTGTTTGTTCGCAGTTAATTTAGAACCAAACCAGATAGGGGTAATTAGTCCTAATAGATCTATTTACGCATTCGCGCTTACTTAACCAATCCAATTGGCCATAGGTGACTAACGGTTCATGATATTTTTGGCAATAGTGGTTTGTAAGGAAACTTAGGCAACACATAAACATGTAAAACTCACGTTAAGAACTTGTATCCAATTTTAAAAGCAAACAATGTTTCTCGCCCCAAAGTATAAAGCATTTATAAATCGGTAAAAACGTGGTGCTATGAACTCACCTTAAGCAAGTGGTGAATCGATAATCAACGAGAGAAGAAATAAAGCCGAAAGGTCCTACACGCGACCTAAATGAATGACGCGTCTTAGGTAAACGAAAGATAACCAAAACTTGTACGACACGCTTTCAAGAGAAAAGACATCCATGTGTGTTTGTGCTTTAGTTTGTTTAATAAAGTATGACTAAATAAAATTACAAAGTTTTTTGTTAAGTCTTGGCGTTTATCCAAAAATTACTACTTTTAGAAAGTTTCTATTTTAGGAAAGTTTTTAGTTTCAAGACGTTAATACCGTCCCCTATATATGTTAAGTTTCCATATTTTTAAAATGAGCTAACTAACCATAATCGCTTAACTTCCAAGTCCGATCCGCTAAGTTTTACCAAACTTACTATTTTTAGTAACTTTATCGCTTTTCATAAAATATGTTAGTGACGTTTTCAAATGATACTAATCTATATATATATGTGTTACTATATGTTTCGCTAGAGTTTAGAAAGTCCAAAAATGTCCGAAAGTATCCGAATACCCATTTTACTATTCACACCAGCACACTATTCATTGGGTTTTCCCGAAAAATGTTTCAAGTTTCATTTGACTATAACTTGGTTATTTTAAGTCTGATTTTAAAGTGCGATATGTGAAAAACTATCTATTCGAAACAAGCTCTTCAAAAACTACTTTTACGCCTAATGAAGACATTTTTTAAGTCGCTCAAAACCTCAAAACTAATTCGGATCAGCAACATGTCTTTTCATAAATACTCCCAAAAATCCATCCAAATGCCACAATAGTGCTTATTCTAGCCTAATCCCGATCACTACTAAACCAACCAACAAAACCACACTTAATCTAACCTAATCCCTTCATTTCTATTGTTGCAACACACTTTTCAACTCATCTCACCAACAACTTATAAAACAATAAACATATACTTCCATTTTTATAAAAGATGACAAAGTATTATTTCATTTATTTTTATAAACCAAGCACATACACATGGACTCTTGGATTTGAACAATATTCATAAGAATGAAAGAATGAACAAGAGGTGACCAAGAAATACTTACAAGAATGAAGGAAACAAGTAGAAGTCACAAGATCTACACCCAAGATGACTAGATCTATGAACCCACTTATAAAATTAGAAACCCTAATTTTATAATCTTGAGAAAACCTTGAAAATAAACCAACCAATACTTGGATCTACCTTAGAAACCCTTGGAAATGAACTTAGAACACTTGGATCTTGAAGAAAATCAAAAGTTATGGATGTGTTTGTGGGTGTGTTTGATGTCGTGACCCAAAGGAGAGAAAGAAGGAGAGACAAATTTTTTTGTGAGGCTATGTGTGAATGAAATGACCTAAACTTGAGAAAGTGTGGTATTTATAGGCTCAATTTAGGGTTTTAAGGGTTCAAAGGTGCACACATGTGACCAACACACACCAAAGGGGTGTGTCTTGGTGGTTTCGGCCGAACTAACCCCAAAGGACCCAAATGGGTTCAAATTTTGCATCATGGCTCACAATAGATGTATGAAATGGTCCTTGGTTGGTCAAATAAAGTCAACATGTGTAAGGAGTCACATGTTTAAGGTTTCACAGGATGCCTACATAAGAGAGTGACACTCTCATGTGTCACTTTCTATACTTGCATGCACACATGGGTGGGGCTTCCAAAATAAGATGCCATTTATTTAATTTAGGATGCATGGTGACATTGTGGTGGTTTTAGGCGTCCAATATGACAACCAAAGGGAGGTGAATGAAATTTTTAGCATTACAATGCTTGACGGATGGTAACTCGAGTTTACACGAAAAGATTGCGGGTTTCCGAGGTTCCGTTTGGTCAAAAACGCAATTTAAAGGATAAAACCCTAAAATTAATATCGGAAGTGATTAAAAATCACAAAACACTTAGAAAAGTTAAATTATCTCATATAAGGCCTAAATTAATTAATAACCGATGCCGAGACGCGCCCAATGACGTTTTTCAGATTTACCCGGTTTAACTTCTCGGTAAACTGTCAGATTTGAACGTAACGTATAAAAGTCAAAAGTAATGATCGGAAAAGTTAAAAAAATATTGACCTGAACTTACGGGGTGTGACATCCTTTCCCCGTTAAAAGAGCTTTCTCCTCAAAGCTCAGGACGTAGCTTGAGACGCGGATTCAGGGTTAGCGAAAAGATGAGGGTACTTTTTTTGCATTTGGTCTTCGCGCTCCCAAGTATACTCGGGACCTATTTTTGAATTCCAACTAACCTTCACGATTGGAATGCGACTTTGCTTCAAACATTTAACCTCACGGTCCATAATTTTAACCAGTTCTTTAATGAAATTTAGCTTGTCATCGACGTGGATCTCGTCCAACGGAATAGCGAGCGGTTCATCGGATAAGCACTTCTTAAGGTTTGAGACGTGAAAAGTACTATGAACACGGCTCGGTTTCTCGGGTAACTCAAGTTGATATGCAATCGTTCCATTGGCGAGAATCTTAAAAGGTCCAATATAACGAGGGTTCAGCTTTCCCCGTTTGCCAAAACGTATCACTCCTTTCTAGGGTGATATTTCTAACATAACCTTATCCCCAAATTGAAACTCCAATGGCTTACGTCTCTTATCAGCGTAGTTCCTTTGTCGATCACGTAAAGCTTATAGACGATGCTTGATTTGGATGATCTTCTCTGTTGTTTCACGAACAATTTCTAGGCCAGTAAGCTGAGCGTCTCCCACCTCAGCCCAACAGATAGGTGAACGACACTTACGACCATACAACGCCTCAAAAGGTGCAACTTTAATACTCGTATGATAGTTGTTGTTGTACGAGAACTCCATTAATGATAGATGTTTGTCCCATCCTTTTCTGAAGTCCATCACACACGCTCGCAACATGTCTTCTAACATTTAGATGGTCCTCTCACTTTGACCATCGGTTTGTGGATGGTAAGCCGTACTCATATCCAATTGAGTGCCTAGGGCTTCGTTCAATGATTTCCAAAAATGAAACGTAAACTTACTGTCTCGATCATAAATAATCGAAACTGGCACTCCATGTCTCGAGACTACTTCCTTCAAGTATTGTCTCGTCAACTTCTCCATTGAGTCAGTTTCCTTCATTGGTAAGAAATGAGCAGATTTTGTGAGTCGGTCTACAATTACCCAAATTGTATCTTGACCAGACGTCGTCTTAGGTAACTTATTAACGAAATCCATAGTAATGTTCTCCCATTTCCATATTGGGATTATGGGTTGAGCCAACAAACTGGATGGTTTTTGGTATTCTGCTTTAACCTTTACACAAGTCATGCATTTACTAACATACGTGGCAATTTCTGCTTTCATGTTGGGCCACCAGTATAGCTTCTTCAAATCTTGGTACATCTTGTCCGATCCAGGGTGGATCGAATACTTTGACTTATGCGACTCGTGCATAATCAAAGCTCTCAAGTTACCAAAACATGGTATCCAACTTCTATTCTTCAATCACAACGTTCCGTCTGCACGTGGCTCCAAATTCTTAATCATGCCACACAAATCTTCAGTCCTATAATTCTCTTCCTTTCTTGCCTCAACCTGAGCATTCAAGATTTGCATAGGGAGGTTTAAACCAATTGTCAAAACCAAGGCTCAAACTCGTAGTGGCTTGGGTCTACTCTTTCGGCTCAACGCATCAGCCACCACATTCGCCTTTCCCGGGTGATAAAGTAACTCACAATCATAGTCACTTAACAGCTCTAACCATCTACGTTGTCTCATGTTCAACTCTTTCTGATCTAGAATATGTTGCAAACTCTTATGATCAACGAACACAACGCACTTCGTGCCGTAAAGGTAATGTCTCCACATCTTAAGAGCGAACACCACAGCTCCCAATTCCAAATCATGCGTCCTGTAGTTCTTCTCATGGATTTTGAGTTGGCGGGATGCATAAGCTATAACTTTCTCCTTCTGCATCAACACTGCGCCTAATCCCTTGTGAGAAGCATCACAATATACTATGAAGTTTTCACTTCCTTCAATCAATGCCAAAATCGGTGCACTACACAACTTTTTCTTCAATGTCTGGAAAGCAGTTTCCTTTTTTTCACCCCAATTGAACTTTACACTTTTCTGAGTCAGCTTCGTCTTAGGCTTGGCAATCTTGGAGAAACCTTCGATAAATCGTCGGTAGTAACCGACAAGACCTAGAAATTAGCGAATTTCTGTTGGAGTCTTGGGTGATTCCCAATCCTTGATTGACTCAATATTCGCAGGATCAACGTGAATGCCTTCACTATTAATCACGTGTCTAAGAAATTGCACCTTCGACATCACTTCGAGAACTTGGCGTACAATTCTTCCTTCTTGAGCAACTCCAAAATTAGTCTAAAATGTGCATCATGTTCTTCCTTGGTCTTTGAGTAGATCAAGATATCATTGATGAACACGATTACAAATTTATCTAAGTATGCTTTGCATACTCGGTTCATCAAATCCATGAACACTGCCGACGCGTTAGACAACCCGAAAGGCATCACTTGGAACTCGTAGTGACCATACCGGGTCCAAAACTCTATCTTTGGGATATCCTCATCACGAACTCTGAGTTGGTGATAACTAGACCTCAAGTCGATCTTCGAGTACTCACTTGATCCTTGCAACTGATCAAACAAGTCGTCGATTCTCGGAAGTGGGTATCGATTCTTTACAGTAAGCTTGTTAAGTTCACGGTAGTCGATACACATCCGAAAATAGCCGTCTTTATTTTTGACAAACAAAACCGGAGCTCCCCAGGGTGAGGAACTTGGTCTTATAAATCTTTTGTCAGAAAGTTCTTGTAGTTGAGTAGATAATTCTTCCATTTTCGACGGTGCTAATCTATACGGGGCTCGAGCTACAGGTGCAACACCTGGGACTAAGTTGATTTGGAATTCAACTTGTCATATCGGTGGTAATCCAGGTAAGTCTTCAGGAAAGACTTCTGGAAAGTCCAGTACAATCGGCACGTCTTCGAGTTGCTTCTCTTTCGACTTGTCTTTGTTTTCTTTCATCAGAACCTGCGCCAAAAATAGTTGACAACCTTTCTCCATATACTTCTGGGTCTTTACACATGATATAATGCTCAACGTTGATTTCTTCTCCTTGTCACTTTTGTCTCCTTGAACGATCAGAATTTCATTTTCGTAAGGAATACGCACTATCTTCTCGTCATAGACAATCATTGCATGATTCTTTGCTAACCAATCCATGTCGATGATAACGTCAAAACTACCCAAATCTATAGGAATTAGGTCGATATTAAATGGATGTCCTAACAGTCCTAATGTACAGCCTCTAATCACAGTGCTGGTTTCTAAAGTTCTTCCGTCAACTAGCTCGACAGCGTAGCTAACGTCTAAGGTAGAGGGAATGATATCTAGCAATGTACTAAAAGTATTTGATATGAAACTTCTATCGGCACCCGAATCAAATAACATATAAGCATGATGATCGTTGAGAAGGAACGTACCCGTGACAGTGTTAAAACCCGGGTTAGCGTCACCTCCTCCTAGGACATATGCTTTGCCTCTTGCATCAAGAACTCTTGCTTTGTTCCTACGGTTTTGGTTCTTGACTTTGGGACAATCCTTCCGGTAATGTCCTTGTACTCCACATTCAAAATACGTAATGACTCCCTGATTCCGCCCTGGAGTTCCTTGAGTAGTTACAGTCACAACAGACCTGCAATCCCTGGCCAGATGTCTAATCCTCTTATAGTTATGACACTTAGCAGTACACTGTCCTTCGTGGTGTAGCTTACACTTATTGCAGAAAGGAAGTGTTCCTCCATAACCATTCTTTTCATTGTTACCAGCCGTATAGGCTCTAGCAACATTTTGACCTCCAGTATTCTGTCATTTGTAGGGTGGTTGTTTCCCACGGTTGCCTCTATAGTTGCTGTCCAATTTCCTCTTGTTCTCTGCGTTTCTTACAGCATAGCCCTTTAACTTTTTATCCATCAAGTGGTTGCCAATTCGAACAGCATCTTGTATTCTCGTGGGTTCTGCAGCAATCACATTTCCTTGGATATTATCGGGAAGACCTCCAATGAATTTCTCCACCCGATCTTCCTCCTCGGGGACCATTTTGGTACACATCATGGTAAGTTCTTAGAACCTTTGAGTGTAAGTAGCCATGTCATTATTCTTCACCGACAAATTTCACAACTTGGTTTCCATCTTTTGGATCTTATTTCTCAGGCAGTTTACTTTAGCATCAACTTCAACAGATCTCTCCATGATAAAGCATATGCAACATCAGTTCCGATGGTTCTCTTGTGAGAATTCCACCAGGTTAGTGCACTGTCGAGTAAAGTGCAGGTAGCATACTTCACCTGGTATCTTTCCGGACAGTTGCTGATGTGAAACACAGTTTCTATCTTTTGACTTCATCTTATCAACCCAACCACTCCATCTGTCCCTTTAAAACTCAGTGGTTAAAATTTCATGAAATCTTGGTTAGTACATTCACGAGCACCAGGCCTATCACCTCTTCCATTCACATTACGGTTCTCATTACCATCACCATTGTCACCTCCATTGTTTCCATTTCTAGTACCATTTCCATTACCGAGTTCAAGATCTCGGTTAACCTGGCGAGCCTCTAGAGCTGCATCCACACGTTGGTTGATCATTTCTTCAATTGCGGCAGGGGTCATACCGGAATGAGTGTTAGTCATTGTTCTACATCATAAGACATAACCCATGGTGAGATTTTGAAACGAATACAAGATTATTAGATAACGATAATTTAATACATGCTATGAAATAAAATATAATTACAACACGATTGCCTGAACAAATAAATAACAATATAGATAAATAAGCGAGAGAGTCAAAACAAGCTTTTCATTTCTTGAATAAAAGCATAATTCGGTTACAACCAAAATCCAAAATAGGTACATGATCCACAATTATTTCTACTGCTAACATCTAGACCTAACCATCAGTCTAGTATCCTACATGATCATGGTACTACTAGTCTAAGGGTGAAAACCCAAATGTCTCTCAACATACGACTCCAACATCTTAAGTCTCCCCCGAGTATCATCACGATCCCTACGAACCTGACGAAACTCCTCCTGTGAAAGAGATATAAGAAGTCGAAGACTGTTCACACGATCCCTTTCGATATCCAACATAGCACGAACCTTGAGGTTCTCCAACCTCAAGCTGTCAATCCTCTCGATCATACTAACTCTCTGTCCCCTAGCTATTAGTTGATCGGCCTCCAACCGTCTTTGAACAGTCTTAATCCCGACAATCCTATCAATACGAACCTCAGACATGTGATGGTAAAATTCACGCACATCATCATCCAAGTTAATTGGCATATCCTCGAATGACCTAACAATACCATCCCTAGTGCCAGACGAATCAGAAGAATCCTCTCCAGCTGGCTCTACAATCTCCTCCTCAACTATCGGTACCGACATCGGGTCGATACCTACCTCAACCGTGTCTCCAGCACTGGTGTCAGCCTCATACACCTCGGTGTCATCCCTGACATCCCTAGGGTTAATCTTAACATGATCTCTAACATCATCCCCATCACGAATACCCAACTCCATATCAACCTCAGTCTCTATAGGATCAATCTCGGTATCCTCCTCTATGCTAGCCTCAGATGAATATGAGTCTCTGAACCTCTTACGAGGTGGTAAGAGATTAGCACGGGTAGGAGCTAATGATCCCATAACTGGCGTAGATGATGGTACAGAATCAACCGGGGATCTACATCTCTTGCGAGATGGTCTAGCAGAATGTGAAGATGAATGCAGTGGTCTCTCTGGTGAATCTCCTGATGATGACTCTAATGTAGTCGGTGGATACAAAGTAGATAATGGAGCAGCACACCAATGACAAAATGCCTCAATACGTCATGGTGCTCTCCTCGGAGGGTAACCTAATCTAGGTGATACATCTCTAGTTGAAGATCCAGAATGAGCCTAATCTGGTGCATCCAAACCTGAAGAATGAACTAACAAAGAATCCGAAGATGAACTAGAAGAAGATGGGTGGTGGTCTGAAGAACAAGGTGATGCACGCCTCCATGATAATCTACGAGCTGGTAAAGGTCCAACTCTCTTCCTCGCAGTCAACAACTTACGCGACCCATTAAGATGGGTGCGGTAAGGCCCCGGGTCGGATAAGAATCGTTGACCGTCGACGAATCCCGGGAGGGGCTGTAACAGGAGAAATAGGAAAGTCAGATGATGATGATGGACGTGATGCTACCTTGCTCCTCCAACGAGCAACAATCATCGCATACGGATCCTGAGAAGGTGGTCCATCAGAAGAATCAGGAACCTCAGAAGAATCGATGCATAAGAATGGTGAAATAACTGGTAGCGGGGAAATGTGCTCTGATGAAGACATCTCATCTGGTGAATCAGAATCGGAATCCGAATAGGGAACCAAGCCACACAATCCAGTGGGTGAAGCGACAAGAGTCGTCTCAACCACAAGAGCGGCAGATGAAATAACAGGAGCAATAGTAGAAGTCTCTAGAGCAACCACAGAAGTAGAAGGAATAACAGTAGGAATATCACCAAAAAGAATAACCCGAGAGGGCGGTGATCCCACACTCTCATCCGAAGAATCAGAAGAAATAGCAATAGCTGAAGCTGCCATGATCTGCACAAGCAAAAGTTTATATAAATCTCCTTTATATGAAACCATGCAAGGCATAAAGAAACGATGAAATGAATGGCAAGGTAAATATGGCAATATATAATAGTCTCAAGTATATATAGAAATCTTATATATATGTATAGCAAGGATAGACAACACGTAAGCACAGATAGAGGCACATAGGATCACATACTGGTTATAGACCAGACCTAGTATAACTACCTGGTTCTCTATAACCTTGGCTCTGATTACCAATCTGTCACACCCCCAGACGGGGCCTGGACGGAATACGTGTCCGAGGGCGTGACGTCATAACAATCCGAACACAAAGCAATAAAGAACGACCACTAATCATGGACGTTTGAAAAATAGTTGTACTCGTTGCATAAAGAAAATTAATTTAAGTTTTACAACCGGTCATAAGAGAGTTAAATGTAGCGGAAGCATAATACAAAGTTTGATAATGACAACGAGTTATTTAATAAATAAGTCTGAAATCGGCGAAGTTCACATGCATATAGACACCATTTAGCTCAAGAATCAAGCCAAGCTATGCACCTGAGAAAACCTGTTTAAAACGTCAACATATGTGGGTGGAATTCATTGGTTTAATGAATAAAAGATGTTGGACAAACAAGATTTCAAAACGTATGCGACTACTATAACAGATACAACATCATATAAAAAGTATTTACTGTTACACTAAGCTCATGACACCGATGTTAATAACAACGGGGCATATCATATCATGCCACATAGTATTCCTGCCCTTAACTGGTTAGTCCCTAAAAACAAAGACACACAACGCACTTGACATGACATATATCTGTTTGTTCTTCGTTAAGTGGAACCAAAGTAGATAGGGATAATTAGTCCCAATAGATCTATTTACACATTCACGCTCACTTAACCAATCCAATTGGCCATAGGTAACTAACGGTTCATGATAGTTCAGGTAATAGTGGTTTGTAAGCAAACTTAGGCAACACATAAACATATAAAACTCACGTTAAGAACTTGTGTTCGATTTTAAAAGCAAACAATGTTTCTCACCCCAAAGTATAAAGCATTTGAAAATAGGTAAAACATAGGGCTATGAACTCACCTTAAGCAAGTAGTGAATCAATAATCAACGAGGAAGAAATAAAGCCGAAGGGTCCTACATGCGGCCTAAATAAATGACGCGTCTTAGGTAAACAAAAGATAACCAAAACTTGTATGACACGCTTTCAAGAGAAAAGACATCCATATGTGTTTGTGCTTTAGTTTGTTTAATAAAGTATGACTAAATAAAATTACAAAGTTTTTCGTTAAGTCTTGGCGTTCATCCAAAATTACTACTTTTAGAAAGTTTGTATTTTAGGAAAGTTTTTAGTTTCAAGACGTTAATACCGTCCCCTATATTTGTTAAGTTTCCATATTTTCAAAATGCGCTAACTAACCATAATCACTTAACTTCCAAGTCCGATCTGCTAAGTTTTACCAAACTTACTATTTTAGTAACTTTATCGTTTTTCCTAAAATATGTTAATGACGTCTTCAAATGATGCTAATCTATATATATGTGTTACTATATGTTTCGCTAGAGTTTAGAAAGTCCAAAAATGTCTGAAAGTGTCCGAAAACCCTTTTTACTATTCATATCAACACACTATTCATTTGGTTTTGCCGAAAAAGTTTCAAGTTTCACTTGGCTATAACTTGGCAGTTTTAAGTCCGATTTTAAAGTGCGATATGTGAAAAACTATCTATTCGAAACAAGCTCTTCAAAAACTACTTTTACGCCTAATGAAAACATTTTTAGGTCGCTCAAAACCTCAAAACAATTTTGGGACAGCAAATACTTTTTGTCAAAAACGCAACCAAAACCCACCCAAACTTCACAATAGTGCCTAGTCTACCCTAATCTCCGTTCACAACTAATCCACAACAAAACCACACATAAATCTAACCTAATCCCTTCATTTCTATTATTACAACACACTTTTCAACTCGTCTCGCCATAACTTATAAAACAACAAACATAATACTTGCATTTTTATAAAAGTTGTCAAGATATTTTGTCATTTCTTTTTAGAAAAGTAACATAAACACATGGACTTTTAAACTTGAACAATATTCATAAGAATAAAAGAAATGAAACAAGAGATGACCAAGAAATACTTACAAAAATGAAGAAACAAGAAGAGAATCACAAGATCTATTCCTAAAATGACTAGATCTATAAAACCCACTTTTAAAATTAGAAACCCTAATTTTATAATCTTGAGAAACCCTTGAATACTAACCAACCAATACTTGGATCTACCTTAATAACCCTTGGAAATGAACTTAAAATGTTTGGATCTTGAAGAAAATCAAAAGTTATGGATGTGTTTGTGTGTGTGCTTGTTGCCGTGACCCAAAGGGAAGAAAGAAAGAGAGGAAAATTTTTGTGAGGCTACGTGTGAATGAAATAACCTAAACTTGTTATAGTGGGGTTTATATAGGAAGAGACATTAGGGTTTTATGGTTAAGATGTGCCCCCATGTGACCAACACACACCAAGAGTGTGTGTGTGTGTTAGTGGTTCTACTAAGACAAGCCACAAAGGACCAAATGAGTCAAGTTTTTAGATCAAGGTTCATCTATCTTATTCTTGGTTCAAAATTTACTAGTCAAAGAGTGTAAGAGTGTGTAAGTATCACATGCATGAGTTTATATGGGGAGGTTACACATGAGAGTGACTCCCTCGTATGTCACTTTCATGCACATGCATGTAGTTTTCAAAAATAAGATGCTTGGAATTAATTTCAAATGCCATGGTTGTTTTGGTCTTGCTTTAGGCGTCTAATATGTAGAGGGGGGATATGAATGAAAATTTTCACTTAATGAAATGAGATGGACGATAACTAAAGTTTACACGAAAAGATTTCGGGTTTTCGGGGTTCCGTTTGGTCAAAAAAAATTCTATAAAATTTAAACGAATAAGTCATGGATTTGATTTAGTGGTAACTTAGGCAAACCAAGTAAACAGGGAAATTCTCACGTAAACGGGGTTCCGTTTGCAACATGGATTTGATTTAGTGGGAAAACTTTGAGTGTTGGTAAAAAAAATGGTAACATTGAATAAACGAATAACTCATGCTGAATTTTCTATAAAATTCTATACTTGTTATTTTTCGCTACAATATATATATTATCTTTGAAAACTGGTAAAAAGGATTAAGTTATAGTTTAAAGAGATTTTAGTTATAATTATACAATAACCCGACAACGAACAAAATACTAATTTATAAAATATAATTTTATAAATTCCCGATTTGAAAATAAGGTCATAACTTTTGTAAAAACTTTAAAAACGTCATTTATTTAATTCATAACTTTAAAACGTGTGTTTACCTTTATGCAAGCACTCTTTATTAATTTAGTTAAGTGATTTTCAAAAACGTGTCGAATAATATTGTTACGATTATTTTTTTTACGTTTTTTTATATAATACTTGTAAAGTATTATACATTGCGACTTATTCTTTTAATTGTTTGTCTTGATTATATAATTCACCATATGAATTATATAATTGTTTCTTTTTTTTCATATGTAATATATACATAATATATTACACATTTTGCGTTTGCTTTTCGATTTATATAACCATCCACCAAACTCATCCAACTTGAAATCCAAATCCTTATCAATGTGTCGCGTTGATGTACTCATCCATCGGAAAATCCAAATTCATCATCCTAAACTAGTGGGATACAACCGTTAAGTTAGGTTGCAACTTCTTGGTCGAGCCGTTCCGTTTTCTGTTTGTGCTGTGCTTATTATATTACATTTCTGCTAGTTGCTCTGCAACATCGAGGTGAGTTCATAGCCCCACGTTTTACTTGTTTTACATATACTTTACTACTTTTGGGGTGAGAAACATGCTCGTTTACAAACTCATTTACATAACTAAATTTCAACCTCACTTATACGTTGATTACAAACTCGTTACATGATTGATGTCACACTCGTATTTACTTATGGATTTAAGTGCTTTAAGCTTTTACGAAAAGGTTGATTACTTTTACATTGGACATAAGTGTTTTCTGTTATCGTTTCCTGTTTATGTGTTGCCTAAGTTTTGATTACAAACCACTATTGCCCGAACTATCATGAATAGTTAGTCACCTATGGCCAATTGGATTGGTTAAGTAAGCACGAATGAATAAATAGATCTATTGGGACTAATTATCCCTATCTGCTTTGGTTCCACTTAACGAAGAACAAACGAATATATGTCATGTCGATGTGCGTTGTGGTGGTCTTTGGTTTGGGACACCAGTTAAGGGCAGGAATACTATGTGGCATGATATGATATGCCCTGTTGTTATTAGCATCGGTGTCATGAGCTTAGCGCAATAGTAAATACTTTCATGTGAAGTTGTATTCGTTATAACTGTCACATACGTTGTATAACTTGTGGTCCACACTGCTTTCGTTGAACGTTTCAAATTGCTAAATTCTTTTCGTAATACTTTGAGTAAAGTTATATTCACTAAACGTTTTTTATCCTCATAAATGTTTTACTTAAACCTATGAATTCACCAACTTTATGTTGACCGTTTTTAGCATGTTTTTCTCAGGTGATTAGCTTTGGACTTCTTGACGTGCTATGTAGAGTCTACGTGCAATATGATACCATTATCAAGATTTTATTCCTCATTCATACTCGTTGGCTTTTCAAAACTTAATTATGCTTCCGCTACATTTTACTTATGCTTTCGCAAATATTTAATTTCTTTTGAATCTTGTAAAACTTATCTATTTTTAAATAATGCAACGAGTTATGATTTTAAAAACGTCCATTAGTGGTCGTTCTCTCGTGCCTTGTGTTCGAAATATGATGACGTCACACCCTCGGACACGTATTCTGTCCAGGCTATAACAATCCGTATTTTTTATCAATGAACTATTTTTTTTTCTCTCGTGCGCGTTTACTTTAATTCTCATCACATAATTAAATCGCGTAAGCTAAAAATTTTCACTTAACGAATAAAACATGAGAAATATGATTTTTATACACTATTTCCTGACATGAATAGTGTTGGTTCGTTTTTAATAAAACTTTTGGCGAAACATTTTTAGAATCATTTATATAATATTTATATGAGTTTTAAATTTATAAATATTATTTTACGAGAGGATTGACCCATTTAAACGATAACATTTTACCAATGATAGAAACATTTTTTTTTGGAAAGTAATGATTTACTTATTATGTTTTATTATTTTTATTGGATACGTAAAGTGTATACGTTTCACGATAAATTAAGTTTAGGTATTCCCGGAATCGTAAAATCTTTTCTACGCTTCAACAATTACTTATTTTTACATCCAACACTCAACGTTTGATAAAACTCACCCATATTTATTATGTTAGCCATTGTGCACATAAAAGAACCAAGCTAGAACTTATACACTTCAAGTATACACTTTATGTTAAAATTACACTTTTAAAGCTTCAAGTAATGCAAGTATTTCTCCACAAAATATCAAAACTCATCCTAGTTCCTTTCCTCCCCCTAAATTTCGTGTATTACCCACCCAAGGGGACAAGAAGCACACAAATTACACAACTTGGTCTTGTACAACACCATGGCAATTAAACCTAGCCCTAATATGTCTCACTTTGACTACAACTTTCCTTAAGACCCTCCTTTTGTCCAAGACTCCTATTACAAACTTGTTAGCCTCAATTTTATTGAGTCAACAAAGGAAACTCGTTCCCGTGTTCAAGACCTCACTTCGGAGGAGATTGTTACCTCAATTTATTGAGTCGAACAAGGAAGCTCGGTCACTCTACGATGGAGCTTCGGTCTTTAATTAGTTAATGTTGTAATAAAATATTATCGGGAATCGGGCTCGATAGTTAAACTAATATTGTATATGTTTCGGGTTTAATCCCAAGCAAAACTCGAGCCCGAGTCCTAGTTAAATATCTCACGCGTCACATTAAATGTGTAGGGGTATATATATAGATATTTTCTAACCAAGAAAATATCTATCTCACAATCTATCTCACAAATATCTTTTTTCTAAATCTAATATCTTTTTTTTCTCTCATCTCTCTCTCTTTTCTCTCTCTCTCTCTCTAAAAACTATAATCTTTCTTTATCTCTTTTCTTAGTTCTTGATCCGAGTTGTGTTATGAAGTGAAAGTGTGAATCGGGATTCTACAATTGGTATCCAGAGCCACGGGTGGGTTTTGTGGTTTTGTTGTGAGCTTCTTTGCGCTTATTGTTGGTTTCGGCTTATTTTTTTACTTCTTTTCTATTTTTTCTTTTTTCTATTGTCGATATCTCGTTTTATTTTTTTATATCACGTTTGAGTTTGGGCTTATTGTTTACACAAATAATTTGGGCCTATTAATTCTGTCTACACAAATTTAGTTGTGATACGAGTGTGTTTTTAGTTTGAAAAAAAAACACTATTCCAGCTTATACTTATACAAGCTTTTAGTTGGTTTTTTTCTTTCTTTCTTCATGTAAACGGCTGAAACGAAGAGCACTCAAAATCTCAAGGACCGAACGAGTTTTCATCGACTTGAACCGAACGAGTGTAATTTTTTGAGCCGAACGAGTGAAAACTCAACAACCGAATGAGTTCATTTTCTACACAGCCGAACGAGTAACATTTCATCAAGGACCGAACTAGTCAAAACTCTTCATCAACCGAACGAGTTACGTTGTTAAAGAACCGAACGAGTGAAAACTTATAGAGCCGAACGAGTGAAACAACTCAAGGACCGAACGAGTAACATCTTAAAAATCACCGAACGAGTGAACACTTATAGAGCCGAACGAGTGAAACAACTCAAGAACCGAACGAGTGACATCTTAAAAATCACCGAACGAGTGAAAACTTAACAGCCGAACGAGTTGCTTCCTTCATGGACTGAACGAGTAACAATCTATAGGACCGAACGAGCAAAATTTTTGAGGACGTCGTTTCGATCATCGTGGTATATTCGGATTTCACCGACGATAACCGAACAAGTTTAAATGATCAAATAGACAATCGTGTTCTTATATCTTTTTTTTAAGACGAAGGTGATAAAAGAAAAAAATGGAGGGAATTTTCTATTAAATACCAAGAATTTGAAAATGACACATGCAGCCCCTGGACTTTAATTCAAATTCACCCTTCATCCTTTGTTTTTTTAACCTCTTTGTTAAAACAACATTACACCGTTTGTCCTTAATAGTTATAATTCAGCCCGTTAGTCCTCCAAAGTGAATCGTTTGTGCACCGTTTGTCATTATTTTGAGTTTTAATCAACCGTTAATCATTACATGCTCAAAATTCGTGCACCGTTCATCGTTTTTAGCTCAAAAATCGTTAACAAGAGTTCAAATTCTTCAACAACAACAACGATTTCACCAACAATAATTCTATTTTTACGGTTTTCTTGATTTAGTAAAATCCCGCAAAATACTCTTGTATTTTTTTCAGTTTAGTCAAGACTTGTAAAATCCCGTGAAATAGTTTTTTTCCCCAACAACAACAATCACTTTACCCGCTTAAGATCCTTCAAATCATTTTCACACTTCATAATTCACGTTAAAATGAAAACAAAGAATACTTCATCTTCGGGTTTAGTTTTAGAGGAACCAGAGATACAGAAACTGCAGATGCAAGCAAAGATTTTCAAAGAAAACTCCTTGAACAAATTAAATGCACTTAAATCAACCACTCAACTTCTCGA
>BQNB010078567.1:0-27622 GCA_026074375.1 Tanacetum coccineum | reverse complement strand
AGCTTTTATTGATTACTTAAACTGATTACAAGCTTTTAGGAAGAAAATTTCATTAAATTGAAAACATTACACTAATACGATTACAAATAAGCTAAAAATGACTAATAAGCTATAACTACTCTCCATTTCCTCTGTGTGTGTGAAGCTCTTCTATTTATAGAGGTGAATGGAAGGATCTAGCCCCTTAGACGCTCCTCACTTCTTTCATCTCAGCCATCCATCCATAACCGCTTCTTGATCAAATCAATCTCAGTCCTTGATTGCGTGCCACGTCTCTTTAGCCAATGAGATTGTGTGGGATTGCCAGCGTGGCTCCCAAAGGTGTCATTGCGTGCGTCATTACTATCTAGAAGGGTTAATTTTCATTTAAGTGGGGTTAATTGGGTATTCGAGGTGCAGGGTAAAATTTAGGACGAAGGGTGAACAGTAAAACCAATTTTCCCGCCCATTCTTTTTCTTTTCTTTTTATTGTTTGACTGAGCCGTGTAGAGGGTTTGACATGGGATGGTTTTATTTGGGCTCTATTGAATTTGTTTTGGGTCAAGGGATATTTAAGAATAGATTTGGCTAAGGGATTATTATAGACGGGTTTTGGGCTTATTGGCTTTCATAGTTTAGGACTTGGGCTGACCCGGCCCATTAAGTGGGCCCGGGTTGGTCCGTAGAGTATGGGTACATCTTCGGCCTCGATTTTTCGTCCTCTTTCCATTCCAGTGCTCGGCTTTGTCCGTTTTTGCTTCGATTTTGTCCTTTTTGATAAATATCCATACCTGCAAGACACAAATCACAAAACAAACGTATACAATGCATTTTTATCATGTTTTTGGTCATTTTTGGATTTTTCAGCTTGTTTAATAAGGCAAAAGGTATGTGTAAAATAGCACATACCAACATGCCACAGAGCTGCTCTTTGGGCATCCGTCTGACCTGCCCATAACTCCAGGGCTAACACTGGTCTCCATATCGCTCCAAATGTTACTGCGACCCGCTCCTGCTCGTACTCTAAACTCCTAAATCGGTACCTTTGGGAGAAAATCTCATCCCTACCCGAGCTAGTAAATAACTCTCCTATGTCCTTGTCGTACCTCTCAAACAGAGCAGGCGATAGCTCCTCCAATCATACCGCATGATCACGAATCAGTCCCCTTTGCATCTCGACTTGAGCTCCCAGCTTAGTCAGAAATTCCTTAGTCTCAGCTGTAGCAGGTGTAGCTACAGGAGATGGTACAGTCAAAGGTATCATAGGTGATGAAATGGGTGATAGATCATCAAATGGTGATGGAGAAATGGGAAGTAAACCAAATGTCCACTCGGGTGAAGGTAGTGTCTGTACAGGTGGTGCTGGTGGTGGGTAATCAGGAATATCAATATAAATCATACCGTCCTCCGGGTCTGTCCATGTGGTAAGTGTGGGCTGTCTAAATGCTAACACCCTCTCAGGTCTCTCGGACTCTAGTGTCGATCCAGAACCTTGTCCGACCTCAAACGTACTGTATACATCACCCTCCTCTAATGCTAACTCACGACGCCTCAACTCTTCATACCCAAGTCCTAAAGGCGTGTTCACGGTCCTCCCTACAACCGGAGCTGCCTGCTACTGACCCCCAGGTACAGCCTCCTCCTCCTCCTCTAAACCAAGTCCATCACTCTCTACACTATGACCCTCGTCGTCTATACCACGACTCTCATCATCTAAACCATAACCCTCATCATACATATTGGGGCCCTCGACCCCTGCAGTAAGACCCTCATCCTCCATAGCATGATCCTCATCCTTTGCAGTAGGACCCTCATCCTTTGCGTCCTCACTCACACTGTCAGAATCCATACTCTCCTCTATCTCCTCATCCTCTTCATCATCATCCTCTTCACTATCCTCTACTAAATTAGACGTACCATGATAACGCTTCCGCGAAGGAAGGTCTGGTGGCGACACAAATGGCTGCCACCTCTACCATACTGGCAGAGAGGCCCGATGACATCGCATGTGGAACGCGCACAACCATACGTGCCATTCTGCGAAGAATGGGAACCAAAACGGGTGGGTTACTCTCAGATAGTGATATAGGTGGTGCTATAGCGAGGGGTGACTCAGGTGTCTCAGTATCAATGGGGTCCTCGAAAGGCTCAGACTTAGTGTCCGTCCCATCCAGATAAGCCTGCCTAATGGCCTCATAGGGATCCTCAGGAAGTGGCATGGGCACTCGGGAGCTCTGAGCTCCATCAGCCTGGGTGGAACTCTGCGGGTCAACAAATACTAGGTTAGACATCCTGTGATAACACAGTAAAAGGGTATAAGTATAAAATATTTTTATCCAAATTATCAGCATCATTATTGCTTACATATACAAATCATCATAACGTTTGAAATTAGACGTCTGTAACTGTATAATAACTGCCACCTCTACCATACTGGCAGAGAGGCCCGATGACATCACATGTGGAACGCGCACAACCATACGTACGGTCTTGCGGAGAATGGGAACCAAAACGGGTGGGGTACTCTCAGATAGTGGTATAGGTGGTGCTATAGCGAGGGATGACTCAGGTGTCTCAGTATCAATGGGGTCCTCCAAATCACGTTGCTACCTGCGACAATCCATAAAATTTCTCAAGGCAACACGCACTACACAAAGGCAAGCATGGCCAACATCAACAATCAATCATCACTACCCTCGATGATTTTTACTTACACTCTCTAGGCATCGCACACTACTACTACTTAGGCACCTGACAATCCTAAAATCAACAAAATCTCAATCTCAACACTCGCAAGTTTTCTTATCACTTTACATCCTATTATTTTTAGGTGGTCACATTACTCACACATCCCTTCCCTCCCCCTAACATAGCTTTAGAAAACTAACCCCATCATTTCATCGTCCTTCTTGAATTAAGCATAGTTGATCAGGCTATGCGTAATTTAGGAATAATACCATGAACTGATCGGGTTATTCAACTTTTGCCATGTTCGAGGTTTTACTAAAAACGGACTTCACTTTCTGGTTATAGTTGTGCTTTTTATTTTATAAAAACCAGCATTCTCTATAACCTTGGCTCTGATACCAATCTGTCACACCCCGTCAATGGCAGAAACACGAGATGCGACGATACCATTCATCGCACAAGATACAAGATCATACACTTTATAAATTACATTGACAAAACTAAAGTTTACAGAACTTTACAAGTTAAAGGCTTAATATAATTAAAAACCACGTCCATCTCTACCCAGTCCCCTTGGGTTACATCTTTTCTCTTCCAATACCAATCACATACCTTTGATTTGACACACCTAAAAATGATACTCGAAAACGTCAACAATAATGTTGGTAAGCTCGTAGGTTTGACCTTAAACCCAAAAGTCGTGCCAATACTTCAACAGTGGAGCACTTACGCTAATCAATAACCATATGTCACTTACGCACCTAAAGGGCCTACCAGCTGGAGCACTAAAATTAGGGCAGGACCACACACAAACCTGGGTAGGCGTACCCATCCGCTCCAATAATCACACAAATACTGGGTAGGCGTACCCATCCGATCCAATAATCTCACAACACTGGGTAGGCGTACCCATCTGATCCAATAATCTCACAACACTGGGTAGGCGTACCCATCCGATCCAATAATCTCACAACACTAGGTAGGCGTACCCATCCGATCTAAACAATCATGCATCACATAATATTCACATAGCAGTCATAAGCACATAACTTGCCTAAAAAACAAAAGCACATTTCGCACAGATCATTTCAAAACATTTCAAAACACATTTGAGTATCATTTTCTCCGAACGGAAAAACCAGTAAAAAGTGGGGCTACGAGAACTCACCTCAAACAGCAATCAAAGCAACCGCACAATCCCAATAAAGCAGAACACAATCAATCTCTACGCAAGTGCACAATGTACCCGGCAACGACCTAATATATACTCACTATATCAATACTAGCACAAAATTATCTTATTGTACAAGTGTTCGCCTTAACTCACGCAAAATCCTCATTTTATCATCCCTAAATCCCATTCCAAATACATATCATTCCAAACTCGTTATCTCATACCGTTAATCTTGTTACAAAAACCGTCGTCTTGTTACCAAGACTTTATCTCAGTATCAACACTTTATCTCATTTTATGGTTGTGTGGTAATTACGTGAAAACGACTCAAAAACACTTGGGCAAAGTACGACATCAACACAATACAACACAAACACCGCAAACCGTTAAATGATACAACCGACCAAAATACTCCGTGAAAAATCGATGAAAAGAAATGAGCAATAGCTCAAAAGTCAAGGATAAATAATACACATTTCCGTAGACGATATGATATATATATATATATATATATATATATATATATACACACATATATATATATATACACACACACACACACACACCACACACATATATAATATCTATATAAATATAGCTAATAATATATTATATATTATAGAATAATAATTATATAATATATAATAAGATATATATATATATATATATTATATGAAATATTGTCTTAATAATATTCTAATATTATTTTCGTCTTATATCTGACGCAACTAGGGTAGAATTCTCGACATTAAATTAGTTTCCAAAAGAGGTTTACCATCAACACTAAAATTTCCTAAAATTCAACCCTTTCATTTTCCTCAATTAAATTGACACAACGGTGATAAATAGTAAATATTTTGAGAAACGTTTCAAGAAATTACATATTTTGTATTTTATTAGATTTTTAAGCTAAATAATCATTTATTGTTAAAACATTGAAAATTTCACCTCTTTTTAGCAAAAACTCTAAGTATACAATTCTTTTGAAAATTCGGCATGACCCGTACGTCTTTACGACTTTTTCTAAGGTATTAAACCTTAAACCAAAACACTTTTCACAAACTCGACATTTTCCGACAACATCAATACTTTCAACATGATTTATCAAACCGTTACCAAAAATAACCCTTTTATATTCGACAATTCCAACAAAATCCCTCTTAATGCAACTCAAATCCATTAGTCCATTTACTCTATATTGGGCCCTAAGGCCTATTATGGTCTTAAATACTTAGCTCGATAGCAAAACTTAATCCATATCTTTTTTTTCATAAGTCCAAAATATATACTAAGACCCAATGGGCCTTGAGCCCATTAAGCCGAATCGAATATAAGCCATAAGCCTTTTTACATAGCTCGAAAGTCAAATAAGCTATAAGCTTAATATATAAACCGAAAGCCAAATAAGGTATAAGCTTAATTATAAGTATAAGCCGAAAACAAAATAAGCTATAAGCTTATTATATAAACCAAAATCACGAGCTCAAAATAAATCAAAACCAATAAGCACAAAACCAATAAGACAAAACCAACAAGCACAAGCCAATAAGCCAAAGGAATAAGCCAAAACAAATAAGCACAAAACCAATAAGCCAAAAGAATAAGCCAAAACCAAGTGGGCCGAGCCCAACTTGGCGGCGGGCCAACGCAAACCAAACGGACCCTTAATTGGGCCGCGACAAACCAAACGCACCCTATTTGGGCCGAAATGAGCCAAACACGCCCCTCGGTTGGGTCGAGCCCACACCGAGTCCACAACCACACTTGGGTTGGGCCAAAACAACATATGGTTTGGTTGGGCCGAGCCCACACCGAAACCATTTACACCAAAAAGCCCAAATAAGCTATAACTTAGCTTATTGAATAAGTAATACCTCAAAATAAGCCCTTATAAGCACTTTTATAAAATGAAAAATTACCACAACAACCATTTTTATTCAAACTCAAAAACCTTTTCTTTCTTTCTTTTTAGGCCGACGCACAAACACCCCTTTTTACGTTTTTGATTTCAAGTTTTGACCTTTTTGACGATCAATTTGTATAACTAGATTCTAGACATCACCATAATCACAAAAGTACATCTTAAATTCAAAGTTTTATAAAAACTTACTTGTTTGATGAGTTTGGTTCGATCGAGTCGCGCGTGAAAGACTAAAACCTTGCTTCTACAACCCGTAAATATTAAATATCAACCCAATAATAAAATCTTAACCCGTGTTCTTGGCAAAATCTTCAAAATCTTTGTTTTTCTTTCACCTTGTGGTTCGACCAGATATTGAGAGAAAAAGAGAGAGAGTCTTGTGTTTTTGATTTTCAAAATAGGGTGCATGAATGAGAAATGGGATAAGGTGGTGGAATATATGGGTACTATGCAAGACATAGTAGCTTAAAAATAGCCTTGTGGTCTCCTCTTTGTTTCTTTGGCCGAATAGTATCCTAGGGAGGTCTCGGGTCATTCTTTTTGCGTCGGGATCACTTAAAAACTCAATTTTTATCTATTTAAAACGTCAACCAAACTTAGTTATCATTTCCATTGCGTTTTGAAGTCATTTTTCCATAAACCTAGGTTATTCATACGACATCTATCTCATTAAATTGCTATAAAAATTCATCTTCTGCCGTTATCAGTCGACTCCGGACCGAAAACATAAATTTTTGACAAAACTCAACCGAACCTTGCTTATCCATTTAAAAACACTTCAAATCACAAAATATGGCCTAACAACTTATATTCACCCAAAATTTCACCTTTTTACGACTGTTACAGTCTTTTACCGAATTTCACAAAAACAACGTTTTTTCTGAAAATTTTCAAATCTCACACTCACGATTTACGATTTAACTCCACATTACTTCAAAATTATGAATTTATTAAATAAATAAACCCATTAACACATTCCCAACCTCATAAATCTCCACACTTGAATAAACTGTCGTGCCGGTACGCGATGCGTGACGATTTTCGCTAAACGCGGAAAACTTCTCGGAAAGCACTGAAAACCTCAAAACCACTCTAAAACAGAAAAACGAATAAAAAATGATCCATTCACGAACTCAATTCTCCATCAAACTCCTGGTTAAACCGAAACCGCTTTTACGCAAATAAACAATAGAAGCCAACTTTTCAGCATTCATCAGGAAAACTGACAAGATCGAAAGACTTCAAAATACAAAACTATAATATTCTATAATACTTAACCCTGGAAATATTACCGGTTATCACAGTCTCAATACCTTAAAAGAATTTCGCCCCAAAATTCAACTCAAATCATTAACTCCCAACACTAACAAGAAATTACATTCCTCAAAGAATCACATCAATCACTAGAATTTAGTCTTTTCAAGCAAGGTCTCTTACGATCCCTCTGAAGACTAAGTCTTTCCACAGTCCAATCTTACACTTTCTCACGGTCAATCCGTATACATTCACAACACTACGATAGCCTCTCAAACTATCTCTTTAAATTCACAATTTCTTAAACTTAGGTCTCATTGCCTTAGTCGGGTGTCAGGATACGATCACGTCCTCGACGTGATGACAAATCTATCAGAATTGGCATTGCCAAGTCCTTTCGGTTATTCAACCAACAAGACTAACCCTACGGGGTATACGTCCTATACAATACGACTCATATTATACCTTACAAACACTTACACACTCAAAAATCCCCAAGTAAACCTTACTTGGTCAAACCATCCCGGCCCTATCCTTCTAGGAAGGCCGTTCTAAAATCTAGACCACATCATTACATGCTTTAAACCTTTCCAAATCAATCCTACTCACGGGTTTCTTAAATCTCACTTTACTTAAATAGGTCAAAGTACTTCTCAAAAGCTCACATAGTCAAAAATATGATCAAGCTTCCAAACCGATCCGCACCACTCTTTCCGGTACTCTCTGCGACCATCCACGGTCTATTTCTTGTTATTATATCTTTTATCCAAACAGTATAATTGGCCAGCCCGAATACGTGTCGAGCTCACGGAGCACACTAACCACATCACACACCACATCCTAATAAGGAAGTGGGTATCCGCTCTATCGCGAGCAACCACTAGCAACGCGCTCACATATGGGCAAAACCGTGCTCTCAATTAACACGAATCAACACAAAATACCGCTATCTACGAAGATCGAACAAAATTTCCTTCACTAATACAAAACGGTTTAATTACAAATAAAATAATAACTAGAATGATTCGCCATAACCACCAATACAAAAAGAAACTTTCCTAATCATAACCGACACTAACCGATACTATCCAGTTTAGTGATATACACAAGACTACTAATCCAAACCTCATATACCCTACGTACCTCCTCTAGGCTCCTGCCCTCTCCTCATACCGTCAACAACCTCAGTCAACTCTAATCGCACACGTCTCTCCTCAGCAAGCTGTAACCGCAAATCCCGGTTCTCTCCTAGCACATCACTGATGGCATGTGATTCACCCCAAACCACACACACAAACAAGTATGTGTAATTAAGAGGCAAATACAATTATAGTATAGTAGTATACGTATTCCAAAAGATTAAAGAAACTTGCTTTTTACCAAAGCAATTCCTAAAACCTCTCGGGTCGTTTGTCCTCGGCAAAGTGTAAATAGAAAGTCGGGGTTAAGTTCGTGATCGCGTATTTGAATAATTCAAGGGTTTGATTTGGTTTTCTATTTCTACAGCTAAAAACACATAAAACATGCAAAGGAAAGTAAACGACTTAAGTAATTAAGTAATTAAACACAAAAACGTTAACGGAAAAACGCGACAATTAAGCAAGTATCTCAAAATTAAGCCCTACGAACGTAAATTTAATTCCTAAACCTTCTAAATATTAAAAGAAAATTTTCAGAAAAAGAAATTTATTTTTTTGATTTTTATTTATTTTTTATGATTTTTTAAAGTTTTTAAACAAAATAAATGCACGAAAAATACTAAAGTTCAAATTAAAAATCCAAGAAAATTCCTAAAAGTTGCTAAACATGAAAGGAACACAGGAAAATTGCTAGCTTAGAAATAGCTTAAATGAATAAGCTAGAAAAGCTCGAATAAGCACTCGAAGTGCTTTTTTATAAAAAAAACCAAAAAAGGATTAAAACAAATTTAAATGCACCCTTGGACGTAAAAGTCGCAAGGGCACAGTGGTTGTGTGATGGTATGTTAAGAGGGTTGAGGTTGGTTGAGGTCAAGGGTTCGAGCCTTGCTCACTCTTGACTTCCCGATTTCCCCTTTTTTTATTTTGCAAAACTCTTTGAGCCAAGAAATAAAAGATACAAGTATTTACGTCAATAGTTAGTCAAGCTAAATGAATAAAAAGAAAATAAGTCAAAGCACAAAAAAATGGTGGCAGTTTTATAACCATGTGCGCGCGCACATACTACCTGAAAGTCAAAGAATAAGTCAACAGCAAAGCGAGCATTACTTTCCAACTTATGCAGTGTACATATACAAGCATTTATTAAACTTTGGGCGCCAAGTACTGAAGTAGGGTCACAACTTTTGGTCGAAGAAGTGCGCCGCACTTACGCAAAATTCGAACCCCTCCTGCTCAGTTCTAATAAATAGAGGCCATCTCTCAGCCATTTACACATAATCTCATATCATTTAAAGAATATTTAGTCACGAATTCCCCAAGTATTTCCAGAAGAAGAACACCAAAGAAGTAGTGTATATTTGGATCGAATAAAAGGGTTATATAGTTTTGGTTATTTGTAATCGAGTAACTTGTGACACTTGTGTAATCGTAATCTAACCGAATCTCGTATGTCGCTTATTACTCTTTTGATTCCTGTTATCATGAACTTATTAGCCATGAGAGGCTAAACCTCTTATGACTACTCGGATATGTTAATATAATAAAGAAGCATTTGGGTTATTATGATCTCATACTGATTTCTTGTTTATATTATGAACTGCTGTGCTATCTAGTCTTGCTATGCTAGTTTATCACTTTTTATCGTATATGCAACTTAGTATAGGTTGAAAGACCACATTGTTCTAGTCCTATTTTTGAAAACATCTCTATGAGTATTAGATCTTTGATAAAGAAATTCGCTTAGATAATTTGATAAACATTGGAACTAAATGGTAATGTGTGCAATCTGTGAGTGATCATCTAATTAGATAAACACATTCCTTGAATAAAATAACTAATTTCTGAAAATGATCATTTTGACTAAAAACGGTTATTTTGTGAATTACAACTCAAGAACACCAACTCGCTAAACTAAGATCATAATTATCACTGTTGCTACTGAACTATCTAAGTAGTTATATTTCCTTCTTAATGAATTTACTCATTATCACTTATTTGCTATTTTGCTTGAAAAAGTCTATCGTTATTTGTTTTGAATCTTTGATTATACGAACATAAACAAGTCCTTGTGAACGACCTGGTATTTCCTTCAAAATTATACTACATATGTGGGTTATACTTTACCCGTGTATTGGTTTAAAATTAGACGAAACTAGTTATTATAAATTTAAATCTTTTACAACACATCAAAGTTTTTAGGCGCCGCTGCCAGAGTACTATGATTAGTTTTCTATAATCATTTCTAAGTGTTTAAAATAAATCGTAGTTTCTTTTTTTTGAAAACTAGTGATCTGCAGACTTTCTAGGACTTCTATTGTTGAAAGTGTGTTGCACTTACTCCCAAGTGTGCCGAACTTCTACCCAAGTACACGAACCTGGCGTACTTACTCAAAAGTACACCGCACTTTCTGCAAATGTTGTATAGTCTAAATTGGGGTTGTAATCAATTTGTTGGTGGGTTCCGTTTTTTTCCTAAACGTTTCCAGAACTTTCGAATTGAAACGAACCTGTAGCAATAACACAAATTTAAGAATCACCAAAAACCACCCGAGAATCTTCAAAACCTCTCAAACGAAAAAAAACCCCAATTTTCGTTACGAACCTGGCGTACTTAAATTTCAAAGTACGCGTACTTCTGTCTTCGGTGACGAATTTATCAAAAACACACCCTTTGTATTTTTTAAATTTTATCAAAGCTACGATCTTGTTCAAAACTAGAATAGGTTATAAATCAAAAATCCAAAAATTCAAAAAATTTCAAACTAAGTACGCCGCACAAACTCCTTTATGCGCCACACTTGCTTGCTCAGAAAACAAAACTGATTTTTATCAATTTCAGTTTTGCTCTTTTACTCACCATACCCCTCCTAAGAAGTTGACTTTGGATGCATACGCGTTCAAGTGATACTAAACCTATCACACCATTAGCTGAACCCAAAAGAACCTTAAACTGAAGGCGTAGACGAAACAAAAGAGTCTCAATCGAACGTAAGGATGAACGTCCCGAAAATCCTAAGAAGTAATCCTACCAATCCTTGGTATCAAACATTTTGACTATTCATTAAACTCCATTGAAACTCCACGGATGGAATAGCAATGCAACGATGAACCCATGTGGGCGACCGACCGCGTTGTTGCCCCAACTCATGTGTTTTCGGGTCTCGGTCAAAACTAAAAAGTTGTCCGGAATGTCGTTTTACATCAAATTGCTTCAGAGTCCGGGTCGTGAAAACGTGATTTAGCAGGTCGTTTTTGATAAATCAACTTAGGAATAACATATATCTCCTTTAAATATGTTCCGAAAAATTATCGGTTACGCGGTAATCGCTTTTATGTGACAATAAAAGACCAAAAGTCAAAAAGTCAAGTCAGACCCAAAACGTCAAAGGATAAAATAGTCATTTAAAATTTCAAAAATTATCGGATGTTTCAATAATAAAATTTTAACCCGTGTTATTGGCAAAATCTTCAAAATCCTTGTTTTCTTTCACCTTGAGGTTCGGCCGGATATAGAGAGAAAAAGAGAGAGAGTTTTGTGTTTTTGATTTTCAAAATGGGGTGCATGAATGAGAAATGGGATAAGGTGGTGGAATATATGGGTACTATGCAAGACATAGTAGCTTAAAAATATCCTTGTGGTCTCCTCTTTGTTTCTTTGGCCGAATAGTATCCTAGGGAGGTCTTGGGTCTTTCTTTTTGCGTCGGGATCACTTAAAAACTCAATTTTCATCTATTTAAAACGTCAACCAAACTTACTTATCATTTGCATTGCGTTTAAAGTCATTTTTCCATAAACCTAGGTTATTCATACGACATCTATCTCATTAAATTGCTACAAAATTCCATTTTGAGCCGTTATCGGTCGACTCCGGACCGAAAACATGAATTTTTGACAAAACTTAACCGAACCTTGCTCATCCATTTAAAAATACTTCAAATCACAAAATATGTCCTGACAACTTATATTCACCCAAAATTTCACCTTTTTACGACTGTTACAGTCTTTTACCGAATTTCACGAAAACAACCATTTTTTCTAGAAATTTCAAATCTCACACTCACGATTTACGATTTAACTCCACGTTACTTCAAAATTATGAATTTATTAACTAAATAAACCCATTAACATATTCCCAACCTCATAAATGTCCACACTTGAATAAACTGTCGTGCCGGTACGCGCTGCGTGACGATTTTCGCTAAACGCGGGAAAACTTCCCGGAAAGCACTGAAAACCTCAAAACTACTCTAAAATAGAAAAACGAATAAAAAATGATCCATTCACGAACTCAATTCTCCATCAAACTCCCGATTAAACCGAAACCGCTTTTACGCAAAATAAACAACAGAAGCCAACTTTTCAGCTTTCATCAGGAAAACTGACAAGATCGAAAGACTTTGAAATACAAAACTATAATATTTTATAATACTTAACCCTAGAAATATTACCTGTTATCACAGTATCTATGAATCTGTGTGATCTTACTTTGAAATATTCATGAAAATGTGTGTATTATGTGTGAACGTGTGTCTCTTAAATGTAGATAAATGAGACAAAGGTATGTTTTTTTGGGTCGCCTCTAAAAGCTCACAGCCTGGGACTATTAAAATGGCCGTCGTTGTGGTGATGATGTCTACTTTATGTGTTTACTCTATGCACATTACTATTTACTGATTTTTGACTATTGGCGGGGTAGCTACCGTGCATTGTAGCTGCAGCCATGGTTGATGTTTGGTGTTCTTTTTTTGTCTTTACAAGTCTGAGCCCCTGTCTGAACGTATATCTACTGTGTTTGGACAAGCGAAGTCGTTTAAATACTCCCGGGCTTCTACACATTCCATCACCTTCTTTTTTGATTTAACTAAGAAGAGCTACTCCATAGGGTATTCCGCCCTCAGAATCTACCCTTTAGAACCTGTGATTGACTTGACCTCTAGGGCCACTTAGATCAACTAGGACCACTAAGAACTTCCTCTTGGAATCTTTCCAAACCCCAACTAGATCCCCAATGATCTGGGTTTGATAACAATGATACAAGACTTCTTTACAACCAAATTAAATGAAAAGTTGATTGTTTAAACCAAGTCCTGACCTAACTTAGAGACTTGATTCAAATAGAAAGGGTATAAGAAAGAAGACCCTCGACTACTAACACACAAGTGTGGATTAAATACTTGTGTGTCTCTCTTGCGGAGATGTGTTCTTCAAAAGATGATAAGAGAGAAGATTAAAAACACAAGATGTGTTAGACTTAGAGGATAAGAGAAGTTAAAAGTAAGGAAGAAATAATGTAAGAGGTGAGGAATACAATAACCAAGAGGGGGTATTTATAGGCCAAAAAATAGAAATGGCAAAACCTTACAGCAAGGGGCGCGTTGACCCACACGTCAGCGCACCATCAGCAAGCCATACCCATCTTGGGTTTTTCTGGTTTTTGGCGTTTTCACTTCCCGCTCTTGCTAAACCCCCAATTATACTTCACGCTTTGACCTTTACATTATTTTTATACTTAAGGTCAACCAACTCAAATAGCCATTTGATAAAATGTTTGTGAAGTAATTTAAAAGAAGATTTAGGAGTGTTTGTCTAATATCAAAGAGATAGAGAGGAAGTATTGGACAAGGGCTGTGTATAGGTATTCCTCACATGTAAATGGTTTAGTTGTAAACTAACCATGGTTGGGTTGATGAGTTGGCATAGTTAGGATAGAAATGAATATGCCAAAAGCATAAAAAAAATTTCCAAAGGAATATTCCTTTGCTTGGAGAGGAAGTGCGGATGTTTAAGGGTTAAATTTGAATTTTAAATTCAAATCTTATTAAGCACACATGGGATAAGATAAGAAGGAATGAGTTGGCCTGATGGGATGTTTTGGATCCTAAAGGCTTGTGATTCAAATTTGAATTCTATTTCAACATGTAGGAAAATGATAAGAATGAGTTGGAAGTGAGTTGGCAATGGGTGGGAGTAAAGTGATGGTTTGAAGCCTAAAAATCATATCCAAATTGAATGGTTGAGATGAGAAGATGAGGTGGCAAAGTATGTAGGAGAAGATTGATGAGGTTGTAAGATATGAATTCAAGCTTGAGAGGTTATGAGAAGTGTGTCGAGAAAGTTTTGAGAGTGTATGCGTGTGTAGCTTAAATTCATAAGTGGAGGTGTATGTGAGTGAGATGAAGAAGAGAGTGAATAGAAAGTATATGTGGTGGAAAATGTTTTAATGTGAATAGAGGTGTATGAGCCTATATTAGAATGTTGGGGGACAAGAAGTACATCAAGTACAACGGTGTAAGAAATGTGAGTTGTCCCATGTGGGTATTATTTGGGGAAAGTTTATATGGAGAAGGGTTTAAGTTTGGAGATGGTGTTTGATGACACCTTAATTATACATATTTTCGACGACTTTATTGTATATATTATTAGCATTTCTCATGAACTTTCGATACTTAATAGCATGAAATATGTGCAGGTTCACTTGAAGATTGTTCGAGCCAAGAAATAAAAGATACAAGTATTTACGTCAATAGTTAGTCAAGCTAAATGAATAAAAAGAAAATAAGTCTAAGAACAAAAAAAGTGTGGCAGTTTTATAACCTTGTGCGCCGCACTTCTACCTGAAAGTCAAAGATAAGTCAACAGCAAAGCGTGCATTACTTTCCCAGCTTATGCAGTGTACTTATACAAGCATTTATTAAACTTTGGCGCCAAGTACCTGAAGTAGGTCACACTTTTGGTCGAAGTGCGCCGCACTTCGACCCCTGCTCAGTCTATAAATAGAGGCCATCTCTCAGCCATTTACACATAATCTCATATCATTTAAAGAATATTTAGTCACGAATTCCCCAAGTATTTCCAGAAGAAGAACACCAAAGAAGTAGTGTATATTTGGATCGAATAAAAGGGTTATATAGTTTTGGTTATTTGTAATCGAGTAACTTGTAACACTTGTGTAATCCGTAATCTAACCAAATCTCGTATGTCGCTTATTACTCTTTTGATTCCTGTTATCATGAACTTATTAGCCATGAGAGGCTAAACCTCTTATGACTACTCGGATATGTTAATATAATAAAGAAGCATTTGGTGTTATTATGATCTCATACTGATTTCTTGTTTATATTATGAACTGCTGTGCTATCTAGTCTTGCTATGCTAGTTTATCACTTTTTATCGTATATGCAACTTAGTATAGGTTGAAAGACCCACTTTGTTCTATCCGATTTTGAAAACATCTCTATGAGTTTTGAATCTTTGGTTAAAGAAATTCGCTTAGATAATTTGATAAACATTGGGACTAATTGGTATTGTGCTAATTCTGTGAGTGATCATCTAATTAGAAAACACATGTCTTGAATTAAATAAGCTAATTTCTGAAAATGTCATTTTGACTAAAACGGTTATTTTGTGAATTACAACTCAAGAACACCAACTCGCTAAACTAAGATCATAATTATCACTGTTGCTACTGAACTATCTAAGTAGTTATATTTCCTTCTTAATGAATTTACTCATTATCACTTATTTGCTATTTTGCTTGAAAAAGTCTATCGTTATTTGTTTTGAATCTTTGATTATACGAACATAAACAAGTCCTTGTGAACGACCTGGTATTTCCTTCAAAATTATACTACATACGTGGGTTATACTTTACCCGTGTATTGGTTTAAAATTAGACGAAACTAGTTATTATAAATTTAAATCTTTTACAACACATCAAAGTTTTTGGCGCCGCTGCCGGAGACTTGATTATGTTCTATAATCATTTCTAAGTGTTTAAAATAAATCGTAGTTTCTTTTTTTTGAAAACTAGTGATCTGCAGACTTTCTAGGACTTCTATTGTTGAAAGTGTGTTGCACTTACTCCCAAGTGTGCCGAACTTCTACCCAAGTACACGAACCTGGCGTACTTACTCAAAAGTACACCGCACTTTCTGCAAAGTGTACCGTTTTTCCTAAAACGTTTCCAGAACTTCGAATTGAAACGAACCTGTAGCAATACAAATTTCAAGAATCACCAAAAACCACCCAGAATCTTCAAAACCTCTCAGAACGAAAAAACCCCAATTTTCGATTACGAACCTGGCGTACTTATTTCTAAGTACGCCGTACTTCCTGTCTTCGTGACGATTTATCAAAAACACCCCTTTGTTTTTTTAAATTTTATCAAAGCTACGATCTTGTTCAAAACTAGAATAGGTTATAAATCAAAAATCCAAAAATTCAAAAAATTTCAAACTAAGTACGCCGCACAAACTCCTTTATGCGCCACACTTGCTTGCTCAGAAAACAAAACTGATTTTTATCAATTTCAGTTTTGCTCTTTTACTCACCATACCCCTCCTAAGAAGTTGACTTTGGATGCATACGCGTTCAAGTGATACTAAACCTATCACACCATTAGCTGAACCCAAAAGAACCTTAAACTGAAGGCGTAGACGAAACAAAAGAGTCTCAATCGAACGTAAGGATGAACGTCCCGAAAATCCTAGAGAAGTATTCCTACCTATCCTTGGTATCACTCATTTTTGATTATTCATTAAACTCATTGAACTCCACGATGGAATAGCTAATGCAGACGATGAACCCATGTGGGCGACCGACCGCGTTGTTGCCCCAACTCATGATCCGATAATCACAATACCCGAAACTGCCAATGAGATCGCAATCAAAGGTAATCATTTGACACTCATCAAAGGAAACTAATTTGATGGTCATAATAAAATTGATCCCCACAAACACATTCACAAATTTCTCGGTGTATGTGACATGTTTAAATATGGAACAACTGAAAACAAAGCCGTCCGACTTATGAAGTTTCTCCTATCACTCACGGGAGATGCAAAAACATGGTTAGATGAACTCGACAAAGGAACTATTGAGTCTTGGGATGAACTTTGAACCGCTTTTATTAGCAGATTCTTTCCCCCAACCATTTTTGATCAACTTCTCGGAGAAATCCAAGGAATTTCCCAAAATGAACGAGAAACTCTCACTGATTATAACAACTCAGAATTTTCATCAACCTATTTTACTATGATCATAATTGTACGGGGAAATTTTTCGCTTTATTACATTACTTGCATTGTCAATATCTCAGTATGTCATGTAACTTACATAACTAAAGTAGACGAGCTCACGCAACCTACCTATGTCATCCTGTCTTCATATATGTCAAGCAAACATCACAATATGTCAAGTCAATATCATCATATCCTTATTACAAAGTACATTATTCCTATAATGTACCATTCGCAACGTTATATCAAAACGGGCTTTAAACCGTTATCGTATACCTCTAAACCCTAATTCCATGAAGATTTAATATCTAAAGTGAATGTACAAGCTACTAAAGCATATGTACAAGTAATATAACATTTCATTTGAAATATAAACTCCCTACAAGTCAAGTACAAGCTTTCAAAGCACAATATACAAGTCGTTAAATTGACTTTGGATATTAATGTGTTAGTAGTATAAATCCTACAAGTCGTTAAATTGACTTTGGATATTAATGTGTTAGTTTCATAAATCCTACAAGTCGTTAAATTTGACTTCAAGTCGTTAAATTGACTTTGGATATTAATGTTAGTGTAATAAATCCTACAAGTCGTTAAATTTGACTTCAAGTCGTTAAATTGACTTTGGATGTTAATATGTTGATATTATGAGCTCTTCAAGTCGTTAAATTGACTTTGGATATTAATGTGTTAGTAGTATAAATCCTACAAGTCGTTAAATTTGACTTCAAGTCGTTAAATTGACTTTGGATATTAATGTGTTAATATTACAAATCCTACAAGTCGTTAAATTTGACTTCAAGTCGTTAAATTGACTTTGGATATTAATGTGTTAGTTTCATAAATCCTACAAGTCGTTAAATTTGACTTCAAGTCGTTAAATTGACTTTGGATGTTAATATGTTGATATTATAAGCTCTTCAAGTCATTAAATTGGCTTTTGATGATAATGTGTTAGTGCAATGTGCTTAGACAAGGAACAAGACCAATCAGACCAAACAAGACGATAATGCAATAATACACAGTTACTATAATAATTGTATTCGTTGCAATTATTACAAATAACGGGTATATAATAACGTGACCCAAGATCATAACAATACCATTTTCATAATAATTGTGTTTGTACAATTATTATACTATGATTTATATTCAAACTATTTATATCAAACCTATGAATTTCACTCAACCTTTGTGTTGACTTTTTAGCATGTTTATCTCAGGTTATTGAGCAATATACGGCACGGAGTGGCATGGACTCGAAGATGGCTAAAACTTGTTATCATTCACATTGTATGTAACTAGATTTTGGGACCTGCCTTTGTAAAACTCTAATTTGAATTGAATGATAACGTATCTTTTGAACAAACGTCTCTTTTGGGTCGTTTTATATGATTATGATTGTTGTTTCCATGAAGTAATACCCCAGATTAGCTTCCGCTGCTATATGTAAAAATGGGGGTGTTACAGATTGGTATCAGCGCCATGGTTATAGAGAACAAGGTCAAAACCTTAACTATAACCACATTTCTTTTCTAGCCATCAAAGTCCTCCGTGCCACTACCTTCCGGATCAGTATGTAAAAATACATAACTATTATACTATATTATACCATAAATAACTTATGTTATTTACAATTAGGTTGTTAATAGAACGATATCTTCTCCCAATCGCTCTACTTCTGATATTGAGGATGCTTTTTCCTCTATGAATATTCTTAACTATACTTCGGTCTCATCGGATTATTTCTCAGCTTCAGCAGGAAGCAGTTCTTTTAACTCTTTGGAAAACCCTAAAGAAAATATGATCCCACTAGTATTCTCATCTTTCTACAAAAATCCTTGTTTGAAGGACGTACAAGCATTTTATGCTAAGGAATTACCTATTTCATCACCAGATCATATTACTTCACCAGCTATTTTGACTCCATCTCCGATATTACCACCATCACTACTATTTGATTCTCGATATTTCTTTATTCCTGAAGAGCTATTACCACCTAAGAAGCGAATCCATTCCCCATCTTCTTCCTCAAACCCGTAATTTGGTATCAACATCTTCCTTAGTTTACACTCCTACCCCACCTCAAGTATTTGAAATAGGAAAATGTTCAGATAAGATGTATCTGAAACATCATGAGAAACAAGTCGAAGATATTTTGAACTACTTAGATGAACTCTCTCTTCACCACATTGAGAAAATGGAAGAAGGACGTATTAATGGTAACAAACTAAAGACCGAAGTTAATGGAATCCGCACTCAGATTATCAGACTTCAAAAGGAACGGTTAGGGCAAAAGGATAAGATTGCCTTTGCTCACTACAGAATTTCCAATCTTGAACAAATCATTAAGGAAATCCAAGCTCGTCACCAAACGGATCAGGAAGATCTTTAGGATGTCATCTACCAACAAACTCTTAGACTAGTTATAGCTTTATCTTAGCCACGGGATGTGTGGTATAAATAAAAACGCTTGTCAAATCTTGACTATGTACAGTAAGAAGGCAAGTTATTTATAAAGGCAATCCCGTTTAGTACTTTATTTCATCATCATCTCCATCATTTGCATCATTATCTCCGTCTTCATGAATCATACCATGACTTCTAAGTGCTTAAAAATTCATTTCTCTTTAAGCATTTTAAGCATCACATTTTCTTTTAAGTATTACTTTTCAAAACTTGTGATGTCATTCTTACTACGCGTTATCTTGTGTTGATAGAATGCCTCCCAAAAGGACGTCAACATCCGAAACACCAGCCATAACTTTGGATGCCATCCGACAACTGATTGCTGATTTTACTGCAGCCCTGGAAGCACAAACTGCTGCCATGGCAAATACCGACAATCCCAATAGGAACACTGGACCTAGAGAAATTCCTGTAGCAAAAAGAGGAAACTACAAAGAATTCATAAACTGTCAACCTTTCTACTTCAATGGTACGGAAGGAGCTGTTGACCTCATCCGCTGGTTTGAACGTACTGAATCAGTATTTTCTCGTAGCAAGTGTGCCGAGGAAGACAGAGTGACATTTGCTACTGGTACTTTAACTGATGATGCCTTGTCCTGGTGGAATGCATATGCCCAGCCTATGGGAATAGAGCAAGCTAATCAAATCACCTAGACTGAGTTAAAAAGGCTTCTGACGAACAAGTATTGTCCTCGAACTGAGATCAAGAAAATGGAAGATGAATTTTATGGTCTGACTGTAAATGGAAGTGATCTCAAGACTTATATTAGAAGATTCCAGGAATTAACAATCTTATGCCCAAATATGGTACCAAACACCGAGAAACTCATGGAAGCTTTCATCGGAGGATTACCCAGGAGTATTGAGGGAAATGTTACTGCCTCGAAGCCTCAAACTTTGGAGGAAGCCATCAACATAGCCCAGAGATTAATGGATCAAATAATAAAGCGTAATTCTATGCTAGAAACCAATGATCGCAAACGAAAGCTTGAGGATGAGAGAAACATCATCAACAACAACAACTATCAGAATAACTACAACAATAACAACCGTAACAATGATTACCACCGACAGCAGAATAGAAGACAAGAAACCTTCAGAACTTATACTGCCACCAATGGATATACTGGAAACCTTCCCTTGTGTAAAAGATGTAGACTACATCACACGGGACCTTGCAGTGTCAAGTGTCAGGTTTGCAACAAGATAGGTCACCAGACCAAGTACTGCAAAAACAACAGGGCCACAAGAAAGGCATACTTAGAGATAAGCTTGCTTTTGTTCACTTTAGGATTTCTACCCTAGAAACAACTCTCGAGATAATCAAGTTTCATCAGAGTCTTCTTCATCTGAAAAACTCTAATCATCAAGCTACAATCCTTTTTGTTTGTTACTTATTCTAGAATCTTGCTACGAGATACATAGCATAAGTATTAACTCTTTTAGAGTTTCATATGTAAAGTTATCCTTGAATTAATAAATTATAATTCCGTTACTCTTGTTAATCTGGTGTATCAAAAACTCGTCAAAATCTAATCCATGTTTCAACTCTTAATACCTCCCTCATACTTACGAAAACATAAATTAATCATCCTGCGATTTATAATGGCGTCAGTACAATCAACATCTCAATATTATCTAACCATTCATGAACATATCATCACATTACCAGTAGTGATTATCAGTTTTATGCTTAGGTTAAGTACATTTATTGATCATCTTATTTAAATAAATTAGGTCACTTCTTTATTTGAATAAGGAAATTATAAATCTCTGAACTATGAATTTATAAATTCTTAGTTACAAGGAGTTGAACGCTTCTTTTTGTAAGTGACAAATTATAAATAAATAGGCTTAAGTATATAACATACAAACAAGTTTCTTTTAACCCGTTCCTTAATCATTATCATTTTCATTATCATTATTACCTTCATCATCTGTTCATTTCAAAATCTGTATCTCACTGATTAGCAACTCTCTTACAATCATTCCTTGACATCACTCATTCCATGATCTCCGTATTCTAAAATTCTCTGTTATATTCTGCAACATAATAACAAGGAAACACACAAGAATCTATACAATGTCAAATGATTTCAATACCACTAGGTATGAAAATTTTGACAAAGACTTGTGATAGCATTCTTATTCGATGTTGACTTTTAAAGGTTAATGAATAACGATTCTTTACAATCACAGTAGCACAGCAAAGCCGAGGTAGGCCCAGACCATACAGGTCGTAAATCAAAGAATTTCATCCAGGATCTATCAGGACTGAAAAATTTCTTTTGCTTTAACAAGAGTGTGTGATCTTGAAAATAAGTAGACGTGTGAAAGGAGGTAATTATAATTATGGTGCGCAACATAATTATAAATGCATCACACCACGTGGTAAACTTGTTAACCTAAAATTCTATGCTCCAAAAACAGAATTACCTAACATCTATCCACTAAAAAACTTTCAACAAATAAAAAAATCCCAGGAGGATTCAGTTATGATAAAATGTTAATCTTGAATGGATATGTCGACACTACCTAGTAACAACTAATAACAGACTCAAAAAAAAACTAAACAAATAAATACCTACCAAATCAAATCGGAAAAAAAAAACAGCCTAGTTTACAATGATCAATAAATTGAAACTGGAAAATTTTTATACTGCCGGCAAAAAAACATATAGAATAATATTAAATAATAACCTTTAACTTCATAATTATTGGAGTTGTGGTGTAAAAAACAATATTAGAATTACCATCCCCTTTTATTCCCTCGCTGACGGAAATCAAAAATATAATCTCCAAAATATATAATGTACCAATACCTTAGCCTCCATAAAACCACTCCCTCCAACACTCCCACCCTATCCAAAGTAACTGGCAAACATGAACCAGCTACCAAAGCAGGACTTAAACACCGAAGCACACAACGAAGACAAACAACCTACCAATGATATCCTGACATCATATATGACAATGCACACTCACACTATGACAAGTCAATATCATCATTATCCTTATTACAAAGTACATTAGTTACTAGTTGAATGTTACCAATCGCAAACGTTATATCAAAACTAGGCTTTAAACCGATAATCGACTATACCTCTAAACCCTAATTCCATGAAGATTTAATATCTAAAGTGAATGTACAAGCTACTAAAGCATATGTACAAGTAATATAACATTTCATTTGAAATATAAACTCCCTACAAGTCAAGTACAAGCTTTTAAAGCACAATATACAAGTCATTAAATAGTAAAATTTGACTTGGATAATTAAAGTGTTATAGTATAAATCCCTACAAGTCGTTAAAATGACTTTTGATATTAATAGTGTTAGTTTCATAAAATCCTACAAGTCGTTAAATTGACTTCAATCGTAAAATTTGACTTTGGATATTAATGTTAGTGTAATAAATCCTAACAAGTCGTTAAATTTGACTTTAAGTCGTTAAATATGACTTTGATGTTAAAAGTTTAATATTAAAGCTCTTCAAAGTCTTAAATTGACTTTGGATATTAATGTGTTAGTATTATAAATCCTACAAGTCGTTAAATTTGACTTCAAGTCGTTAAATTGACTTTGGATATTAATGTGTTAGTTTCATAAATCCTACAAGTTGTTAAATTTGACTTCAAGTCGTTAAATTGACTTGGATATTAATGTTAGTTAACATAAATCCTACCATCCTTAAATTTGACTTCAGTCGATAAAAAGACTTTGGATGTTAATATGTTGATATTATGAGCTCTTCAAGTCGTTAAATTGAATTTTGATGATAATGTGTTAGTGTGATGTGCTTAGACAAGGAACAAGACCAATCAGACCAAACAAGACAATAACGCAATAATACACTGTTACTATGATAATTGTATTCGTTGCAATTATTACAAATAACGGGTATATAATAACGTGACCCAAGATCATAACAATACCATTTTCATAATAATTGTGTTTGTACAATTATTACACTATGATTTATATTCAAACTATTTATATCAACCTATGAAATTTCACGCCAACTTTGTGATGACCTTTTTAGCATTTGTTATCTAGTTATTGAGCAATAAACGGCACAGAGTGCATTACTTGAAGATAGGCAAAACTTGGTTATCATTCACAATGTATGTAAACTAGATTTTGGGACCTGCCTTTGTAAAACTCTGATTTGAAATGAATGATAACATATCTTTTGAATAAACGTCTCTTTTGGGTCGTTTTCTATGATTATGATTGTTGTATCCATGAAGTAATACCCCAGATTAGCTTCCGCTACTATATTGTAAAAATGGGGGTGTTACACTGATGCATGACTTCGCATGAAAGAACTACTCAAAACTTGTCATGGACACAATCTGACCAAAGGCAATATAATCAAGATATTCTATCATGGCCTTGATGAAACCATTCAAAAAGCTCTAAATGTACCAGCAGGAGAAATCTTTCTATATAAAACCCCAAATCAAGCCTATCAACTTCTCGAAGATAAAGTCCTACTCAAACTAGACTAGCTAAGAACCAAAAACCTAAAATTCCTATCCGAAAAATTGTAGCTTTCGCCGATGAAGGCAGCAGCAATTCTAATACTAAAAAGATTACGGCAAGAATGGATACCATGGCCATAAAAATGAATGCTCAGTACAAAGAAATGAAATCTCGTGCTGAATGCAATAATTGTGGAGGTAATCACTCAACCACAGATTTTAACGATGATGACACACCCATGTCTCATGAAGAAGAAGCAAAGTTTATGCAAACATTTCGAAGTACTCGTTTTTACAATGATTATCGTGACCGTGATTCAAATAGTAATAATTGGCATTTAAGCGGAAGATATGATTACAACCGAGACTACCATAGATAAAACACCGACGATAAACCCGACCTCCAAAAACAATTAAACGATTTTATGAAAGCTTAACAATCAACTAATATCTTCGTTAAAGAAACATTCATGTACCTTAAAACCAAATTGGAAACAACCACCAAAAACCATCAAGCATCGATCCAAAACTTAGAAGAAAAGTTTGACAGACTTGCTGACAAGCAATCTGCTCGACCTTCTGGATATCTTCCAAGTAACACTCAACAAAACCCCAGAGGAAGCTTATCCGAACTTACCAACCGCCTCAAGCTCAAAACAAGAATGCAAATGCCGTATTCACAAGAAGTGGTAGATCCTATGACCCACCCACCAACCCAAATGATTCTCAAAATCAAAATGATTCTCAGACTCTTATTGACCTTAATAGTGATGATGAAGACGAAGAACCAACTCCTCAACAACAAACACCAAAACCGACCAAAGTACCTATTCCAAAACCATACAAACCAAGAATCCCATATGTTCAAGGTCTTAGAAAAGAGAAAATGGAAGCACAATATGGCAAATTCCTCGATATGATTCGTACCGTTGATGAGGTGTAATTTTATACACTTTTTTGGAGTCATTTAATTCCTATAATATTGCAATTATGCTTAAAATATGCGCTTAATCGTTTCTTTTTGCATTTTTAGCACTTGGATGGTATTTAGAGAAAATGCACGTGACTTGGGCTCAATTTTGGAAGAAACAGGACAAGATTGCAACTTTACACAACAAAGGTTCGAAGAATTTCTTACAGAAGGTAGACACGGCGCCATAAAAACATGCGACGCCGTCTGGATGATGAATCGATGGCGTCACGATTCATTGTGATTGCGTCACGTGGTAAAGAAGACCATTCCACTTGCGTACGAAGTATTAGATATTATTTTATCATAACTCCTTCATACAAACTCGGATTTTGACGATTTAATAGCCCATGCGATCGCAACGACAAAATCTACAACTTGGTGAAAAATGTTGCCACGACGGCGTCAGGATTTTTAGTGACGACGTCAGGAATTGCCAACCTAGGGTTTTCCTATAAATATAGCCTCTTAACATCGTTTTTATCAAGCCCCCAACCATAAGTCCGATTCTAGGGTTTGGGTAGGTGTTTTTTCGGTAACTTAGAGGGTCTTATTCCATCCATAAACATCTTGTAATGGTTTGGATTCTTGATTATGTCTTCAATTCTTATTGTTGATTGTTCTTATTCAAGTATGCTTGGTTAATTCATCTAGTATTTACTTGAGAATGCATGAAACTTGTTATTAGTTGATCAGATCTTGTTGTTTTCTTATTGATGATTATGGATCTTCTATATTCATCATTAAGGCGTGACAAATTCAATGAGTATAATTGATTATAGTTTATAATTCTTGTTTCCCATTGCTTCTTGTTGATGTGTGCATGTTTATGTAACACCCCTAAAATAGCTCGCAGCAGAAATATGTCCGGGAGCATTACTTCATAATACAACAATACAAGATATGAGAGAACGACCTCTAAATGAGGCGTTTGAAAAGTAATCTCGTTGATTTAATTGAAATTGAACTTGTTATAACACTTGTCCCATATTTGCATCACAATGAAAATCTTGAAAGTAATATAACGAGATTTGTTTGTAGAAACCCATGTATGTAATCTTATATAGTCTAGACTCCAATGCACATTATGTATGTCAAGCATCTAATTCACCTGAGAAAAACATGCTTAAAAGTGTCAACATAAAGTTGGTGAGTTCATAGATTTTTGTAAATGTAAATGTTGGATCAAAGATTTGTAAAGAGTATATAACCATTTCACTCGTCATAATAGTTACCAAAAATGTATGCATGAATATTGAAATTAAAGATGTGTATGACTATTGTATCCCATACGATAGTCATAAAAAGGTGAGTGTAGTTGGAGCAAAGCGTTTGTAAAGTATGCATGGCCATTGTACCCAATACAATAGTCACCATGCGTGATTACGATTGGACCCCTAATTTTATGAAACTACGACGTAGACTTATATGTATGCCTTATATGTATGCCACTTTATTCAAGGCACATTAAGAGTTTATGAGTATGTAGTTGTTGGCCCTATAGACACCAATCCAGTCGTGCTCTGACATGGTATAATGTTCGTTTGTCCAGTGATAGCTAATCACCCGAACAGGGATTGTCAATCCCGAATAGATCTATTTTATAACATTTGCGCTTACCCTCCAAGTAATTAACAGTTCATGCAACTTAAGCTAATCCGTAATCATAAAACTAAAGTATAGTTGTTGCGTCCATAAGTGTAAACAAGTATTGTATCTCACCGTGAGATATGAAAATAAGAGTAAAACAAAGTTGTAACGAGTTTGTAATGAGTGTGTAACCGAGTTTGTAATCAACCATGTAAATGAGTTTGCAATGTTCATGTAAACGAGTATATAAATGAGTTAGGAAATCAAGTATGTAAAAGTGATTGTAAATGAATACGCAAACAAGTTGTAACGAGCATGTATTCTCCCCCGAGATTTGTAAAACAAATGTAAAACAAGAGAAAGAGGGGCTATAAACTCACCTTGAGTGAATGAATCAACAATGTAAATCACAGAATGAAAATACGTCACGTAAACGTCCGAATGCAACATAATTAATTATAGGTCGTATGAGTACTAAGCACTTTGAACAACTAATACTGTATATAATTCTATATAGCTACATCACCATCTAATTGTATTTGTAAAATAATATTTATAAAGTTAAATTGTTTATAAATATCACTTTAGTAAAAATGGCGTATCTTTCTCGTTTTAAGTCCGTTTTGTACGTTCTTTACGTTCACGCTTTCGTATTAAAAGATATATCAAAATATCACATTTCAATATTTTCAACTCTCTGATGAATAGTGATTTTTACTGTTCATAGACTTTATAAAATTATTTTTATAAATTTATTTATCGTAATCTCGTAAAAGTCGTATCTTATTCGTTTTAACTCCGATTTAAGTGATTCTTTCGAGCACGTCTGTAAAACCTAAAAATCTCAATAAGAGTAAAATGACCAAAATGCCCCTAATGAAAGAAAAATGCATAAAAGCTTAAATAAATTCATTTTAATACTATAAATTATGAAA
>BQNB010078566.1:0-30510 GCA_026074375.1 Tanacetum coccineum | reverse complement strand
TACGGGATACTTTCTATATTATTACTTATTTGATATTTGGGATATATTTTTATATATACTATATTATCTTATCAAGTTTTTTGGCGCCGCTGCCGGGGAGAGTTGTACGATTTCTACGTTGTATTTCGAAGTGAATGCCTTGAAGATCCTTTCTCTTGAGAAAGTTTAGTTTCGTATCTTAAAAAAAATTTAAAAATAAAAAAATTAAAAATCCAAAAATATTTTCTATTTTATTTTATTTTATATAAAAATTTTAAAAATACCAAAAATATTTTTATTTTTATCTTTAAAATAAATAAATAATAATAGTCTCTTTTATCCTCTTATATCGTTTAATTCTTATCTTCTTTTCCTCTATCGTTTAATTCTTATGGCATCACTCGACTATTGTCATTGTCTTTATTGTAAAAACCGGATGGATGATGATCAGTATTGTTGTTTACTGTGTTTTTGTGCGTGGTGTGGAAGTAAGTTTGATAATGGATTTTGTTCGAAATGCAATTTTAACGTTTATGATCCAAATCCAAATTTTTTTAATAATCCTCCAAATTTTTCCTACCACTCTCCACAACCCCAGTACGAATCATACTTGTGCGAGTTATGTGGGAACGATTCTCACTACGGTTATGATTGTCCACCACGGTTCCCGCTTGTCTATGAGCAGGAACCGAGCTACAATCAAAACTTTAGTGATAATTTTTACCCACAAAATTCACAGAGTTACCTACAACAATATCTTTGTTGTGAAAACTGTGGGGGTCCTCATGAGACTTTTCAGTGTCAACCGATGAATCAAAATTACTATGAACCAAACCCTTGCTATAATTCTTTCGGTTTTGACCAATTCCAACCCCCGCAGTATTTCGTCGTTCATCAATCACCTCCTCAAGAAATGAGTATCCAAGATATGGAGGATCTGAAGCAGCAATATTTAGATGAAATGAAAAGTATGATTAATCAAATTCAGATCAAAGATTATCGTAATGAGAGAATAGATATTCGTTATAGAAGGGAATGTGAAATTAAGATTGACGAGCTTAAGGGAAAATTCAATGGAATAAGTATTAAAATTAATAAAAAGAAAGAGCTTCGGCAACTAGAGCAGGCAGCTAATGTTAGTACTCATACTCCCGAGCCTTTACGACGTTTCAATTCTATTTACTATGATGACGATGATGACGAGGAGAGTACTATTCCTTTGAGAGATATTAATTCTGAACTTCCTCTGTCAGTTGCAATCACACCCGACTTACCGATTACGGACTCTCTCATAATGGAGGATGAGGATCCTAACACTATTCCGGAAACAGAATCGGACGAATTCATAAAGTGTAGTGTTGAGGACCTTGTCCCAATCCCAAGTGAGTCCGAGGATACATCTGGGAGTGATAGTGTGTGTGATTTACATGCGTGTAATGATTTCTCTCCCATTAACGTTTCTGAGGAAAAATCTGTGACTTTCTCTAACCCTTTCTTCGATTCAAATGATGATTTTACTTCTAGTGATGATGAGTCACTATCCGATGAGGACGTTCTAGAAGATATTGTTAAAATTTACTCGAACCCCATTTTCAAATTCGATGACTAATACATCTCTTGTGACGTAAATCCTCTTTTTGATGAGGTGTTAAAGGACATCGAGAGCCAGGACTCCTATCTTTCTAAACTTGATGAGCCGGATTTGCTAGTCACACCTCTTTCCAAGCTTAATGAGGATGAGTGTTTAGACCCGGGAGGTGATTTCATTTTAGAAGAAATCGAAGCTTGTCTTACAAGTGATTCCATTCCACCGAGTATTGATGATGACGACTTTGATCCAGAGGGAGACATTCTTCTACTCGAGAAGTTATTAAATGATGATCCATCATCTCCTCTCCCTCTGAAAGAACTTAATTTTGAGAAACTTAAAGAAATAAAATCTGATGTTGTCTTCTAACGGGGCGTATTTGAGGACGATTATTATGACCTGCGGAGAGACATAATCTATCTTGAGAGTTTGCTTATTAAGGACACTATCCCTAATCTCCATCCCGAGGTGTTTTTAGATCGTGACCCAAGAAGCTTAGAAGATGAACCTGATAAAGATGATTTGAAGAATATTGTCAAAGTTTTCGACCCCGGGATTCATAAGAAAATTTTTTCTCCAACATATGTGAAGTTACCCTTTGAGATGCCATTAAGTCTTTACCCTCGGACAGAGTTTATCCATGCCGAATTTTTCTTCCTTATTCACCTATCCAGGTGGAATCTCTCCTTTTCTTCTCTCCTGCCGGGATGAGGATACCGATTTTTGTAACCGCCAAGGCATCTCCGCTTTTCATTTTTCTTCTCTAAAACCAGTGGCATCTCATCGGAGTGGAACTTTCATGTGCTTCAATGTTTATCTAAACATCTTGGATGGAAGTCCGATAGAGATTTACTTTTCTACATGTTTCGTCCCTAATATCACGATGATATGGGGTGAGTCCAGCTAGAGACTCGCACAAAAACAAGCGCTTCGTGGGTGGCAACCTATGCTTATCCCTAGTAATAGTATAATAGTATAATATTTATTAATAAGTGGATGTGAGAGGCGTCGCCTCTTAGGCGCATTCTCGTGTTTCATGTTTTGGTGGTTTATGTCAAGATTTCTTCTTCCAGATTATGAAGACACTCGTGCTCGTGGGTTTTTGTCCATCTTTCCACGTCGATCTTCAACCATTTGCAGCATATATGGAAGGTAATCTGATACCGTCCTAGATCTTATTGATTAACGTTTAACTATTAGCAAGAATTAATAAACGGCTTTAGATTTACGTAGAAGACGCTTTAAACATTGAGACAAGTTGTATTGTTCATTATGGGGGTGATCTAGATCGATTCGATCTTTACTATGCATATGCCTCTGTCTTCACGTCAACCCCCATTTACCACCTAAAAATATTGATTTTATGCCAAAATTTGAAAAATTATCAAAAAGTAAGAATAAGTGTTTTGACACAAATTTTGACTTTTCGTTGGTGAGAATAAGAATAAATTTTGACTTGATCGAGCATGTTGCGCTCCAGTAGCTTGCCCTTAACCTGTATAAATTTAAGTTTTTGCGGTCTTCTTTATACAAGAAGCTTTAAAACGCGCTTTAAGCTTAAAAGGCCAAGAGTTTGTGCAAGTTTTCTAGCTAAACTATTAAATATGCAAAGGAAAAAAAAGCTTGTGATTGTTATGAGACTAGAGTGCGCGAGCACGATCGTGTGTATTTAAGATTTAAATTTTACGAAGAAGCGAGGAAATGATGGTAGTTTTTAAGTGATATACAGTTAGAAGCTAAGCAAGAATTAGGTTTGGTTTTCTTAAGAGCTCATGATGTAATTTGTGGATTTTCTCCCCGAAGCGATTCTAACCGGTCTATAATACGTGCTATTTCAGAAATTAGTCAAGTTCGGTGGTATATTTTAGAATCACTTAAAAGTCCTTTTAAAATCGCTGACATTTTTATAGACTTTTAGTCTTAGTTCAAAGTTAGACTTAAATTTTCTAAAAAGAAATTTCTCTAGTATATCGTAGTTAATCGATAGGTGTTTAATAATGTGTGTAACTATAAATAATAATAATAATAATACCTTGTCAGATTACTGGATCATGGTCGGCTCGCATACCGATGTGGCAGTCTTCATATAAGGCGAGGTCCGAAGCGCAATAGCTAACTGGATCATGGCGGATCACACAATACCACATGTGACAGTCTTTTAACAGGTGTGGAGGTATAAGTAGAATTATATTAATGTTAAGTGTAATGTAAGTGATTTAACTAATATAGGAAAATCCTACTTTTTCTTAACCTTAAATACGCTTTTTGAACTAAGACTATTTTATTTTAGTTGTGGTTTTTCTAAATGAATTGTTTATTTAACGGGAAGCCTAAGAGTTTTTGAAACCGAAGGTCCGTGAGTTCCGATACTATTCTCTGTAGGGTGTCAAAAGCCTGGTCACCTAAGCCGGTCTCGGCTGGGATGTGCCGAGAAGAAAGTCGCTACATGGAATATCTCCCTTTAAAATCAATAATTCTTGGTGAAACGGTACATTTAGAGGATTACATACTTTTCTTAAAATGTCGATTAAATGGTAGAAATTCGAATTAAGCACATACACATTTATAAATATTGATCCATCAGGAGTGAAAAGTCAGTCTAGGCTTACACAAATTGCAAATATGAGTAGTGTTAGCATCTTAACTTGTATTTAACAATAATTTTGTTTTTAAGCTTGGTTTGGGGCAGGTGAAAAATCAAGGACGATGAATTTATCCTTTTGGACACTATTTATAAGTGCTTCTTGTTCCGTGATCCTAAAAGTTATAATTAAATAATGAAATTCGAACATATAGGCACTTGTGAAAAATAAAAAAATATGATAAATAGAAAAAAATGTAAACGGGCATTTCAAACTAGTTATTTTTTAATCCACTAATGAAGCACTTAGCTACTTTTCGAGGTGATTAGTTTAGGGGGATTGGACATTTTGGTTTTAAGCGTATATTTATATCATTGCGTGAGAACATGGCAATAGCTTAGTATGAGGGATTTTGATATGTGCTTAAACACATATATTTTATTTCTTAATTTAAAGCTAAAAAGACCAATAATGATCAATAATGACATAAAATACAGTGTATTTGTTTGTATTGTGAATTGTGTCTTGTAGGTAACGGATATATCATAATTGGACAAAAATAAACGGACAAAGCCGAGCACGGGAATGGAAAGAGCGTGAGAAATCGAAGCCGAAGGCGTATATATCTTTAAAAGGACTAACCCGTACCCATTTAATGGGTCGGGTCAGCCCATTAAGATTTATACCTTATAAACCTATAAGCCTTAACCCATTTACAAATCTAAGTCCAAAAGTCTTTTACCAAATCACTTTCCTTATCCGGCCCAAGTAAAACAAAAGCCCATATCCTATTACCCAGTCCAAGTCAAAGATTTATACACACACAGGGTTAAGTTATTGTACATCCTCTTTCCCTCCCTCTTTTACATTTACACAAACAACACACACAGGGTAAATCCACTCCTTCACTCCACACGCACGCTCCTGAGTTTCTAGAAGGATCCCTGACACGTCTGACATAGCCACGCTGGCAATCCTAAAGGTTTTGATTGGTTGAGAAACGTGGAGTATGATCAAGGGCGCTTAAAAGATGGATTGAGATTGAAGGGTCAGGATTGGAAGATGGGTGACTCTCTTGAAAGGCTAGAAGCTTACCTCAGATGCTATAAATAGATACTCATTCACCACAGTAAAATCCATCTAAGTTGGAGTAGTGTAGCTTAGTGTACTTAATTATTTAGCTTATTTTGTTTATGTGTCATGTTAATAATTAATTTAACCTTAAAAAGCTTGTAATACATGTTCCTTATTAATAAAAAGTTTAATTTTCTTAAGTTTGTTGAAATTAATGTTTTGCCCTTTATGCAATATGTGTTATTAAGTGTTTGAAATTAAGCTAATAAGCTTCATTAAGCTCTTCATTACTCTTAAGCAAGCTCTTATTCAGTTAAGCCTAATAAGCTTAACTGAATATGGTTTTCATTTCAAAATTACCTTAAAAGTCATAATAAGCTAAATGTGGATGATAAGCATAGAAAAAAAAAAAAAAAAAAAAAAAAAAAAGAAAAAAAAAAAAAAAAAAAAACAAAGAAAAAAAGTGATGGGCTTATGGACTTTACCATCTTGCTTTCTAACAAAGCTGAAGCTTGTAGATAACTCCTTAAGCATTTTTTTATCCTTGTTTGAGCTAGGATCAAGGTACACTTCCTCTTTTACTTTATTTCTAGCTAAATTACTGTTCTGCTTATCATTCTGCTTATTTGTGCTTATTATTGCTTATATATGCTTATTCTGCTTTTTATTAGCTTATTATGTTAGTTTATAGCTTAGTTTTAAGTTTGATTAAAGTTTAGATAAAATCTGTCCAAAGTAGTAAAATCTGCTTATTCTAGTAGCTTATTAGATAAGTGCTCATTTTTTTAAGTTTTTAGCTTAAATATCTTTAGTATGCTTAGAACTTTATTTGTTTTCAATATTCTAAGCTTATCTAGGTCTGTTTAAGCTTAAAATGGATTTTAAAAGTTTAAAGGGGTGTTTGGCACAAGCAGTCTTAACAATAGTTAAGACTGCTAGGGTCAATTTTGTTCATTAAGTTGGTTTTAATAAGCTCAAATTTAGTCCTAAATATAGTTCTCATAAGCTTAAATATAGTTTTGTTAAGTTTTTTTTAGCCGTTTTATCAAAATCTCCAATCTGTCATTTTAAAAGTGGTTCTAAGTTGCTTAATTGCTGAATTTGTAAAAAGAACTCTTAAGGAATGGTTTTTGTACTAAGGAATGGTTTATTTGCATCATTTTAAATCTACTTTGAGATTGTAGTTTTAGGAATAGCCACTTGAGTTCTTCAGATCAAATTTAGTTAGGTAATGCTAGTTAGCTTAAGTCATACTCAAAAGGCTAAGTTTGCAGGTAGATTGAGGGTTTAGTCTAGCTAAACTTTGATTGAAATTAATGGCATTTAGCTTATTGAAGACTATTGTTAATCTGTTTTAAGTTTTTAATGTGTCAAAAGAATTTTAGAGTCTTAAAAGTTAGAAGCAAATAGCCATTTAGCTCAAAAAGCCAAAACACAAGTAGTATAATCTGTCAAATTCAGTTGTCTTTTCTAGATTATTTCTTTTACTTATTTGCTTAATTTTAGTTTTTTTAAATGTTCTTAGAGTCAAGGTCTTTAACTGTTTTTAGCTTATAGTCTTTAATTTTAGCTTATTGAGTCTTAAAATTTAAGTTGAAATCTGTCATTCATCTAAAAAAGCCAAAAAAATATTAGTTCAGTCTGTCATTTTCAAGTCCTTTTTCTAGCTTATTAACTTGTCCAATTTTCTTATTTCTAGCTTCTATGTGTTCTTTGGTTATCAATTTCAATCTGTTTTGAGCTTTTAGCTTAATAGTAGTGCTTATTAAGTCCTTTTTCTTAGCTTGAAAGTAGTGAGTTAGCCCTTTAAAAGTCTTCTTAGTCAATCTGTCTATTTGCTTTTTAAGTGCTTTTCAGCTTAGTTTGTTAGCTTATTTTTACTCCTATGGGCTTATTTAGTCTAGCTTAGGATCTGTCTTAGCTTTTTGGTTTTGCATTAGCTTATTAAGTCCAATAGTTCAAGCAGTTATAGCTTATTAAGTCATTAGTCTTAATTTTCTAAACTGTCATCTTTAAGTAGCTTTTTCCAGCTTATTTTTAAGTTTTGTCAAAAAGTTCATTTATTAAAGTTTCTTATTTAAGCTTATTTTATAGCTTTTTCAAAAAGAAAAGTAAAAAAAATGTTTTTGCAAAAAGAAAGGTCACAGGACTCGAACCTGTGACCTCTCTTACACAACACCAACACCTTAACCAGTAGCGCCCTTGGGTCTTTTCTGTTTACATTTCATTTCAGTTTCATTTTATGCTTTATTTCAGTTTGCTTATTCTAGCTTTTTGCTTATTATCTGCTATTTGGGTTTTGCTTATTTTTCAGTTTTAATTTCTAAACTTCAGTAATTCTTTAAAGTTTATTTCATAATTTTTCCAGAATTTTATAAATTAGTTATATATTTTTAATCTCATTTTTAGAATTAAAAGTGTTATTTATGTTTTAAAAATACAAATAAAAAGATAAAAAACTATTATTTCTATTTTAAAAATATCATTTTATAGCATTAAGTTTTAAGAATTGCAATTTTAAGTATATTAAGGTTTAATTTTGATACAGTTAGTTGTTTAGTCGCGTTTTATTATTAAGTAGACGTTTTTAGATTTAAATGTTTATTCGCCTTTATTTATAGATTAGTGTGCCTTTATGTGCTTCCCTTTTGCGTTAGTAGATTTAGAATCCAAAACCAAAACTTAAATGACAATCAAGCTCGATTTACAACATGAACGTAAATTTCCATTCACCTCTCACCGAGGAGAACGATGCCCGTGTTGATTACTTATTATTCTTTCCTAAGAATAATTTGTATGATACTTTGCTTATGTATATGCATTTTATTATGTATATATATATATTATTGAGGGGTTTTTGTGGATTATCAGGGGGTTGAATAGTTTATCGCTTTTTAATTTTATGTTTGGCTTGATTATAAAAACTTAGATTCAACTTTATGTGAATTCACAATGTGCACAATATGAACAATTTAACTAATTAAATAAGTAATGAAAAGATATGAAATAAGTATGCAAGATAAGAGATAAGAGATAAGAGATGGAAAGATCAAACCACAACACGAGAATTTATAGTGGTTCAGTAACGAAGCACCTCTTCGCCCTACTCCACTCCCCGAGCACCAAACTCGAGAGTTTTATTCACTATGTCAACAAGCTCCCTTTAGGCGGAGAAAACCGTACACAACTTAGCTTACACCAATTTCCGACACTAAGCGTAATGTCGAGTTCTAATCCTAGGTAGAACCAATCTATCATAACTAATCACACTACTTCACGACAATTCACTACTTCACTTCACCACACTTCTTTTTCTACACTTCACAACTTCACTTTACTCCACAACTTCACTTCAACTCCTTCACAACCTTCCTATACTTCTCTTCACAGCTTCACTTCAACTAAGCACTATCTTGAACACACCAATCTAACACTACTTACTAAGATCACCTCGATCTAACTATACTTACAATGATCATCACAATCTACTTAATATACACAACTACAATACACACCTTCACAATATACACAAAGTATTTACAAGATATGATACAATTGCAACAAGGTTGCAAGGACACACTTTAAACTATAATACTTCTTCACTTGATAGTAGGAAGTATTCTTCTCTTGTACTTGAGGATCAAAGCTTGGATCACTTGGAAACAAAGCTTTATGATTAAATGATCACATGAAAGAAAAGAGAGTATAAACTGATTTAGAACAGAAAGAAAGTGTGTGCAAAAAATGAGAAAATCAGTGGGGAATAGTCCAGTATTGATAGGCAACTGAGTTACCTTTTTGTCTAGGCGGTCCCTTTAAATTCGGCGTGCCGATCCCCGATAATAATTAAGGGGAGACTGCCCTTTATAATTTAAGGGGGTATGGGGCCCCGCCAGGCCCAGACGCTCCATATTTGGTCATTTCTGAGGAGGTAGTTTTCTGGAACATTTCTAGCCGTTTTTAGGTAGAAAATTTGAATTCAAAATATTTATTTTGAATAAAATATTTCTTTTAAATCTAAAAATGTTTTGTAAAAGTTATAAAAATATTTGTGACATTTTTATAAAAAATGTGAGGTTGAATAAAAAGTCCTTTGATCATGAAATGCATAAATTATTTATTTATTCATACTAGGCGTGTGCATCGGCTCAAAACCGAACCGAATCGACAAAAACCAAACCGAACCGAAAACTGTGTTTAGGGAAAAACATGAACCGAAACCAAACCGAAGTTTACCGAGAAAAACCGAAACCGAACCGAACCGACAAAACCGAACCGAATAGATATATTAGGCATATTTTTCTTGGTTTTAACCGGAACCGAACCAAAACCGAACCGACAAAACCGAAACCAAAAATTACAAATATACAAAACTGAAAACCGAACCGAAAATGGTCGGTTCGGTTTCAGTCGGCTCGGTTTGTCGGTTCGGTTCGGTTTTCGGCTAGCTTTGCTCAGCCCTAATTCATACCTTTAAGTGATTAAAATTTTAAAATGAAAATTTACTACTAATTACTTGTTTACGATTTAATTTTACATTTAGCGTTTTTACATTTTGTGATTATCAAAACGTAAAGAGGTCAGAAAATATTAATAACATTTTTAGGCATTATTTCTATCAACAATCTCCCCCTTTTTGACGATTACAAAATATAAACTCATTAAATGTAAAATTGTTTTTAAACAAGTATTTAGTGAGTTTTATTTCCATTTCTCTCCCTTATTGTAGAATCAAAAATGCTTCATCGATGAATGTTAGAAAACTGACGAAATAAATGCTCCCCCTTGATGTGTACTCCCCCTCGTTCGAAACAAGTTAGAAGAACTACACCAATGTTTCTAACATATAGCAAAGAAAGGAAAAATGCAAAATATCAAAAACAAATTACACTTTAAAGCATAATACCAAAGATCATTCATTAAAAATAGAAGTTGTGTATAAAACACAATCATACATCAAATAATATGCTTAAAGCACATTAAGACAACATATATAAAATTTAAACTAGAAAGGTCCTAATATTTCTAGATTGCCATAGGAAACTATTGGACTTGCTTGCAAAGGGAGATGGTTGGTCATTTATTTGAAAGTGAGAAAAATTGGCATGTATCATGCTTAGTTGGTTGTTGGTGGAGAGTTTGGAGCAGAGGTGGTTGTTGGAGGATAGTCACGTTGGATTTGAGGTGGTGGTGGTAGAGTAAGAAGAAATTCAATCCAATTGATATCTTCACTCAAGGTTATGAATTATTTTTGGGTAAATATGCAACAAGGACAATAACCAACATGTTGTTCAACTTGATCCAAGTTGAGGGTGTGAGGTAAGTTAGGAGAATGATGTGATGAGGGAGTGTTACATTGTGAGATGTACATGGCTAGGAGGTTTGATAAATCTTGAAGTTGATTAATGTCATTAATGAGCATTTCTCTACTTGGAGATGAAGGAGGTGGAGGTTGAGATTGGTTGTCACTTTGAGGTGAGAGAGGTGCTTGAGCATGAATCATGCTAGCAACATGTGGAAGTGAATGAGGAAATAAAGGTTGTGTGAGTTGAGTTTGATTGAATTTTTATGGCGAAATGGGAGTATGTCCAACATTAGTGTCAAAAGAACACCAAATGGAAGTGAGTGAGATTGTAGAGAATCATAGTTTGTTTGAGTGGTAGGAGGGTTCTCTTGTGATGGTTCTTTGAAAGGGGATTGTTGTTTAGACATGTAGGTAAGTTAACATCAACCTCCTTTGATGTGTTACAATAGTTTAATTTCTTTCTCCAAACGGGTCTTATGGATATTTTGGAAACCCTTAAGGGTTTGGGTAAAGGTTTGTGAGGGGAAGACATTGGAGAAGACAAGATGAGTGTGGTGATTATGTTGAGGATGAGGGTTGATTCATACTAGGGAAACGGTGTAATTAAGGAAAGATGGATATTGTTAGAAAACCAATCCAAGAATGTTTGTGAGTTCAGGGAAAATTGTTAGCTAGGTCCAGGTGAAAGAGGTCAAAAGCAAAAGTAAACAATAAAATTCGTGTTCAGGTGCCGGTCCCCCTTACATACATGGTCGGGACCCTTTTCACAAAGGGGACGCAGCCCCCTTGAATTAAGGGGCTGCCACCTGGCAAGTGTCCAAAAGTCCAGTTAGTGGTGGGAGAGTATCTTTCAGAAATGGTAAAAAAAATGTGGACTTTTTGTGGCCATTTTGCAGTAAGTCCTAATTTTTTATGGCAACTAAGACTACAATATTTAACAAGCAAAAAAATAGGCAAACAAAGTTCTAATTTTGTTTTAAACATAATCAAGACTAAAGGCATTTAGCAAGTAAGAACATGTAGACAAGCATGCAAGAAGATAAAGTAAAAGTCTTCAATAAAAACCATATTAAACAAATAGTTTTAGTACTCCTAATAGTTCTAATGCTCTTAAGATTTCTTAAACAAGAGAAGTATGTGCCAAGTGTTGTAAACACATTTAAATGAGACTTGTGTTTGTATTTATAACCCTAGTGTGTGCCTATATGCGACAAATGTGGAGTGACGATTATTTGACTCTAAGAAAAGAAAACCTAAGAAATAATCCAAGTGCTCCTTGATTTAATGTTTCTTAATCAAGATTGTCAAAATATATATTAGATTATATATTTTGACAACAAGTGCGAGATCATTATGCATGATTTGAAAAATGTTTTTTTAAGCCATATATCATAATGTATGAAAATTAGATTTTTCATTACTCCTAGTCGTAGAATGATTTTGATAAAATTATTGGGACCTACATAATACAGTAATATTAAGTAGGAAAATTCTTAAACTTGCATTAAACCAGGTTACTTAATCCTTGTATATACGATTATTCTTTGAAAAAGTTCCCAATCTTGATTTTGTGCAAAATAGAATCCTAGAACCATAAGATTTAAGAAAAAAGAATAAAAACTTTTACCTACATGTCAGATGCGTCGGGGGATGTCCCCTTAAATACGGTGGTCGGCCCCTGTAAATTTAGGGAACCGCCAGGTTTAAGAAATTAAGGGTGACGCCCATCTGCCGAATATTTTGAGTACTTAATTTTTTAATTGTTGTCATTTATTTTTGAGTTGGTAGTTCATTGTTCTTATTTACATTTAAGTGCCTTATCAATCATTTATAGTAAAGAGACTACTTAATAAATATTTAATCAATTTGTTCCATCATTCCTAGACCTAGACGTAAGTAATTAAAAGGCTCACGTTTAAGGGGTTTAGTTAGAATATCGGCAATGTTATCTTACGATGAAACCTTTTTTATGGAAATATTTCCTTTTTGAACATTGTCACGAAGGAAATGGTGACGAATCTCAATGTGTTTTGTACGAGATTGTTTGTACGGAATTAGCGGAAGGGGGACGGGTTAATCTATAGCCCATTTGTTATTACACTTTATAGTGATGTCATCTAACCTAATGCCATAATCTACGAGAGATTGTTTCATCCATAGTGCTTGTTGACATGCCTTTCCGGTGCTTACATATTCGGCTTCAGTAGTGGAAATAGCAAGAGCGGTTTGCTTCTTCAAAAACCAAGATGTTAAACAACATCTCATAAATGTGCAAATACCACTTGTGCTTTTTTGGTCCACATGATCAAAGTCCACATATACTATGGTTTCTAGGCCAACCCCTTAGGGATACCATAATCCTAAGTGCGTAGTGCCTTTAACGTATCAGAAGATACGTTTAACCGCTTCAAGGTGAGAGGTTTTGGGATCCTCTTGGAAGCGTGCACAAAGGCAAACACTAAACATGATATCGAGCCTACTTGTCATTAAGTATAATAAACTTCCTATCATACCTCTATATTTGGTATTATCTACGGACTCACCTTCTACGTCTTTCGTGAGTTTCGTTTCCGTAGATATAGGAGTTTTCATTGGCTTAGAGTCTTCTAATCTAAATTTCTTAAGCATTTCTTTTATATATTTTGATTGATTAAAGAATATACCATCTTCTAATTGTTTTATTTATAGTCCTAGAGAAAAAATTAGTTTCCCCCATCATACTTATTTTCAAACTCGTCATGCAAGATTTTGGCAAAATCATCACAACAAGAAATCACTTGACAAGTTGATCCTGAATATAATGTTCATGACATATATTTGACATGATGAGATTGGGTATTTTCGTTGGGATAAAGATATGTTATCTACCATTACCATGGTGTAATCATGTTTAATAAGAAAGGCTTTTAATCTATCGTACCAAGCTTTAGGAGCTTGTTTGAGTCCGTAAAGAGCTTTCTTAAGTCTATAGACATGATTAGGTTTTGCAAAGTCAATGAGTCCTAGAGGTTGTGCCACGTAAACCTTCTCATTGATAAAACCGTTAAGGAATGCACTCTTTACATCCATTTGAAATAATTTGAAGTCTAGTTCGCATGCGTAAGCTAACAATATTCTTATGGATTCTAATCTACATAGACGTAGACAGGTCAGAGGGGGGGGGGGGGGGGGGTATGGGGGCTCTGGGGGGGCTACGGGTGCATAAGGTTCTTTCAAATCAATGGATGCTTTAGCTAACACTATCTTGAATCTGCTCGTCGGGCTTCAATTTTATTCCTAGCATACTCATTTGGATGCTTGAGCTACAAGACAAGTTTTCGTCTTATAGCTTTCTTCCTCATCTTCGCCACCAATCCTCATGATCCTCCAATAAAAAGCTCTTGGATTATTGTTTCTTGTGCGACTTTATCATACGCAGCGGCGATGAGATGATTCGGATCTCCTACATCTAAAGCATTTCTTTCACTTGTACATTTTTGTCATTTCTTTCTATTCTCTTTCTCTCTTTCTCCCCTTCCTCTTTCCGAGGGAGGGGAGGTCTCCTCTATTTCTTTTTCTTGTTTCTTTCTTTCCTCTATCTATTTCTTCTTTCTAGCTGCTTCTTTGAAATGACTTACTTTCGTCTCGTGGTTGTCTTACAAATCTTCCTCGTCTTTTGAATACTTTCTTGAATTCTTTTACGGCCATGGCATATTCTTCGTCTTCCCTATCGGAAGTCGAACTATCTTCATCACTTAATTCCTTTTTGGCCTTCAAGGCAAGAGATCTATTTTGTTCTCTTTTTCCTTTGACTGTTTTGGAATCGTTCTTAAATTATTACTTCAAAACTGCATGTTTCCAATGGAGTTCATATCAATGATAGAGATGTTATATCCATTAATTCCTCAATAGCCGTAACCTTTACACGCCATTTTAGGGATGAACTGCCCTAAAAAGAAATTTTCCCTAACATAATTCTTTGCTAGAAAACTTTCATCAAGTGCTTTGAGACCTAGGAATAATAGTATTAAAATCTAGCAAAAGCATATATCTATCGATTCCCTACTCCGGAATCCGTAAATAGTTCATATTGTTAAACAAGGAGATTCGTATTTTATTATTTTAGACTGACCTATCACCTTTGGTGAGTGATTAATAAAGTATCCAAATTTCTTTTTGTGTTTTACACATAAAAACTCTTCATTATTCTTTACGTGGTAAAGCAATTATAAATCACACCATTTTAGCAATCATTATTTTTTGCAAGTTTCTTTTTTAAGATCACCTTTTGTTATAAAATGGTTTAATTTTCAAACCTTTTGTAGTTTCAGATGATTTGAATAGGAAATATCACCATAGGTAATAACATGCCAAAGATCTAGATCTTTTGATTTCACATAATCCTTGAGAATCTATTTGTTAGGCCAATAATAAATCCATCACTTGCAATAGTGGTGTCGTTGCATATGATTGCCCTTCTAAATATTTTCTTTGACGCGATTCCATAGTGCGATCAAGTTTTAAAATACAGTTTACGAGATTAAAGATTCTTGTGTTTGACGTGGCTCCTGATACCAATTGTAGTAAACTGAAAGGGAGGTTGAATAGTTTACCACTTTTTAATTTTATGTTTGGCTTGATTATAAAAACTTAGATTCAACTTTATGTGATTTCACAATGTGCACAATATGAATAATTTAACTAATCAAATAAGTAATGACAATATATGAAATAAGTATGCAAGATAAGAGATGGAAAGATCAAACCACAACACGAGAATTTATAGTGGTTCGGTAACGAAGCACACGCTAGCCCTAACTTTCCACTCCCGCGAGCACCAAACTCGAGAGTTTTCTTCACTATGTCAACAAGCTCCCTTTAGGCGGAGAAAACCGTACATAACTTAGCTTACACCAATTTTCGACACTAAGCGTAATGTCGAGTTCTAATCCTATGTAGAACCAATCTATCACAACTATCTCATACACTCGTTACGCTTAAACAAAAAAATTCAACTTACTTCACTTCACCATACTACTTTTTCTTTACTTTACAACTTCACTTTACTCCACAACTTCACTTCACTTCACAAAGGAAGTCAAAGAAAGATGATTAAAAGAGACGCACAAGTGGGCTCCTTCACAACCTTTCCTATACTTCTCTTCGACCGACTTCCCACTTCACTGAAAACACTATCTTGAACACACCAATCTAACACTATTTACTAAGATCACCCCGATCTAACTATACTTGCAATAATCACCACAATCTACTTATACACAACTACAATACACACCTTTCTCATATTGCAACAAAGATTTCAAGATATGATACAATTGCAACAAGGTTGCAAGGACACACACTAAACTATAATACTTCTTCACTTGATGGTAGGAAATATTCTTCTCTTACACTTGAGAATCAAAGCTTGGATCACTTGGAAACAAATCTTTATGATTAAATGATCAATGGAAAGAAAGAAGAGTATAAACTGATTTAGAACAGAAAAAGAAAGTGTGTGCAAAAAAGGTGGAAAAATCAGTGGGAATAGTGCCCAGTTCTATACCAAATTGAGTTGCCTTTTTGTCTGGGCGGTCCCCTTAATTAGTTGCCGGTCACCTTAATAATTAAGGGGACCGCCCTTATAATTAAGGGGGCCGCCCAGGCCAGACGTTCTATTTTTTTTCTTTTCTGGGGGAGGTGTTTTCTGGAACATTTCTAGTCGTTTTTGGTAGAAAATTTGAATTCAAAATATTTATTTGAATAAAACATTTCTTTTAAATCTAAAAATGTTTTTGTAAAAAGTTATAAAATGTTTTGTAATAATTTTATAATAAATGTAGGTTGAATACAAAAGTCATTAGGATCATGAAAATGGCATAAAAGCATTTATTTATTTAACCTTTAAGTGATTAATTTGTTGAAATGAAAATTACTACTAATTACTGTTAGCATGATTAATATTAACATTGGCGTTTTTATATTTTGTGATTAGACCAAAATGTAGAGATCGAAGAAAAATTAATAACGGTTTTTTGAGGCATTATTTCTACTCAACAATTACATCTAGCGTTTAGATAGAAGAACGTATGATGATCCTTGAAATCAAAATTTATTGCTATACCTGCGTAAATAATCAGACTTTGTTGCTAATTAGTGCAAAATTCATATTTGCAGTTCTCAAGCCATGAGAAGATCAGGCACGGGGTTTTAACCAAACACCCATAAATATGCCAGATTCAACTGAATAAGCACAAAGTGAAGGACTACAAATACGGCACGTATCAAATCAGAAGTTGGTGTAGCAGAGAGTTGATGGTGCTAAAAAACTTCATAGAACAATTGGATGTAGTAGGAGTGAGCGATGTGCCTTAAAAAACTTTCAAGAGCTGGCACGAGCCTTTATGAAACAGGTAGTTGTAAATATATATTAAACATCACGTGGTACGTACTATGCATATATTGAATAAATTACTAAGTTGGATCTACCCGCTATTTTTTTAAATGAGTCTTTGATGTTACGCAGGTTTGACGAAAATCCGTACGGAAAGACTAAGAGTAAAAACTCTGTTGTTTGTAGGTGAAGCCTAAAACATAAACAATGATTTTCGATGGTTGTGTAAGATACCACGTAAAGATCCGCGCAGGCAAGTAGTAGTAGTGAGTTTGTTGCAGTTTGCCTAAGAGGTTGTGGGTCTCAGGCAAAGAATTTAAGTTAAACTTAATAACATTCCGGGTGACGTTGTTAAACTGTTGTTATTTCCGTTTTCTCTTGAGGGAGCAACCCGGACATGGCTAGAAAAAGAACCTCCCAATTCTATCACAACTTGGAACGATATTGTGTCCAAGTTCATGAACCGTTTCTTTCCTCCTTCTAAGACCACCAATCTTCGAAATGAAATCATGAGATTTCAACAAAGATTCGGTGAGACTTTTGCTGAAGCCTGGGACCGATTTAAAGATCTTCTTAACAAATGTCCCCATCATGGCTTTTATCCTCTCTATTAGATTGATACCTTCTATAATAGCTTAAATCAATCTGAGCCGGACTCTCTTAATTCTGCAGCTAATGGTAATTTCTTGACAAAGAATACCCAAAAAGCTTTGACTATTATTGAAAACAAATCTAAAGTTCAAACTTCAAGAAATAAACCTCAAGTTGTAAGTGCTAGTGGGAGCTCGATTCAAGATGCTCATATTACCTCTCTCACTAAGCAAGTTGAAGCTCTTCTCTCTCTACACCGACCAGTTAATTCTGTGCTGTGGAAAACTAGAAGGGGGTTGAATAGTTTACCACTTTTTAATTTAAGGTTTTAAAGTGTTTGTAAAAATTCTAGATTCGACTTTATGTGAATTCAACACTTGCACAATATAAACAATATACTTATCTAAACAATTAATAAGATAGTATGAGAAAATAATGCAAGACAAGAGATAAGAGTAAGAACAATCAAACCACAACGCGAGGATTTATAGTGGTTCAGTAACGAAGCACCTCTTCGCCCTACTCCACTATTCGAGCACCAAACTCGAGAGTTTTCTTCACTATGTCAACAAGCTCCCTTATGGCGGAGAAAACCGTACACAACGTTGCTTACACCGATTTACGACACAAAGCTAAATGTCGAGTTCTAATCTTAGCTAGAACCAATCTATCACAACACGACTTCACTACTTGTTCACGACTTCACAACTTCACGACTTCTTCACAACTTCAAGACTTCTTCACAACTTCAAGACTTCACTTCACCACACTACTTATATCACAACTATCTAACACTACTTGGTAAGATCACCACGATCTAACTATACTTACAAAGATCGCCAAGATCTAGCTACTACACACAAATACAAGATATACAATTGATTTACAAATATGTGATATGAATGCAACAAGGTTGCAATACACACTAAGGTGTAATACTTCTTCACTTGATGATGGAAGTATTCTTCTCTTGCACTTGAGGAATTAAGCTTGGATCACTTGGAAACAAAGCTTTATGATTAAATGATCAAAGGATTTTAGAGAGGATATGTGGGCTGTTTTGAGCAGAAAGAATGAGTGCAAAAGGTGAGAAAATAGTGGGGAAAAGTCCAGTATTTATAGGACAAACTGGAGGAGCGTCAGTCTATGGGCGGTCCCCTTAAAATTAAGGGGGCCGCCCGTGTATTTAAGGGGGCCGCCCTAGACTGGGCGCTCCCCATTTTGTCCTTTTGTGTAGGGAGAATTTTCTGGAACTTTCTAGCCGTTTTAGGTCTGAAAATTTGAATTTCAAAATGTTTATTTTGAATAAAACATTTCTTTTAATTGTAGAAAATGTTTTGTAAGTTTATAAAAATGTTTACAACATTTTATAAAAGTGTGAGGTTGAATAAAAAATTCCTTTGATCATAAAATGCATTAAGCATTTATTTATTCATACCTTGAAGTGATATAATTTTCGAAATGAGAATTTACTACTAATTACTTGTTTACGTTTAATTTTACATTGAACGTTTTTATATTTTGTGATTATCAAAACGTAAAGATGTGAAAAATATTAGTAATGTTTTTAGGTATTATAATTTATCAACATATGTGATTGAATCACAACAGGCAGCTGTTCAGAATTCTAACTCCTCTGCACAACAAGATGCACTGATATTATCTGTGATTGAACAACTAAAAACCGAAGTAGTTAATTGTACCAAGATAAATCTGGACAATAAATGTGTCAATGATACTTTAACTGCTGAGCTTGAAAGATATAAGGAACAAGTTAAAGTTTTAAAAGAAGGACAAAATATTGATTTAAGGAGTAATGATACCATTTCAGATTCAAGTGCACAGTCTGTAGAGATTGATCGTCTTAAACAAACTCTTTCAGAACATTTAAAAGAAAAGGAATCTTTAATGCAAACGGTTACTCTTCTCAAAAATGATTTTAAGAAAGAAGAATCTAGGAACATCGATAGAGAGATTGCGTTAGAAAAGAGGATCAAATAGTTAGATACTATTGTTTTTAAAAGATATCAATCCGCACAAACTGTTCACATGTTGACGAAACCTTAGTTTTACTATGATCATACCACTAAACAAGCTCTAGGTTTTCAAAATCCTTTCTATCTGAAGAAAGCTCAGCAGTTGGAACCAAAGATTTATGATGGTAATGTCATTGAGAAAACTAATGCTATTGTGATTCCTGACTCCGAAGAGACCTTAATGCTTGCTGAAGAAAGTCGTTCAAAAATACTTTTAAAACAAAGAGATCCTATGATGTTAGAAAAGAAAGTTAATACCACACCAGTCGATTATGTTGTTCTTAATCAACTTTCTCAAGATTTTGAAAAATGATTTGTTCCACAAACTGAATTATCTGCTGAACAAGCCTTTTGGTCTCAGAATTCTGTGAATTCTCCAGAACCTACTCTTTCTAGTAGACCCACCAAAGTTGAGGTTCCAAAAGAACTTCCTAAAGTCAGCATGGTTAATATGAGTTTGAAGAAACTTAAAAACTATCTTGCTAGTTTTGACGTGGTTGTCAAGGAAAGAACCACACCTACAACTATCACTGAGGGCTCATGGGGATTCGAACATACAAAAGCGTGTTTTAGGGATGAAATAATTCCATTTGTAAAAGCTCTGAAGGACTTATTTAATACATTCAATCAATATTTGATTGATGAACTTTTTGAAGTCCAAAATGTCTTCCATCAAATGGAACAGCATGTGGAACAACATCGTTTAGAGTCTAAAACATTTGAAGTGAAAATGAATCAAGTTTTGAACGAAAATGAACGACTCTTGGAACAAGTCATTAACAAAGATATTGTGACATAATTATGAATTATTCTGTGAATATGCATGAATGTGGAAAGTGTCTCAAACTTGAGACTGAGCTTCTCAACAAAAATGATTTCATTGAAAAAGAGATTTACGATAAATTGTTCAAAAGTTTTACCACTCTTGAAAAACATTGCATCTCTTTTGAAGTTGATTCTCAACTTAATCAGGAAATTTTTCAAAGGGATAATTCTGTTTCAAATCAAAATGCTCCAAGTTTTGATCAATTGTTTAAATTAAATGAATTGAAAGCTCAGTCCCAAGAAAAAGACATGGTCATAAAGATGTTGAAAGAGAGAATTAAATCTCTAAGTGGAAAAATGGATGAGGATAAGATTACAAAGGACTTAGAAGAGATTGAAACAAAAAATATCAAATTGGATCATAGGGTGTCAAAGCTTATTGCTGAGAATGAGCATTTGAAAAAGACCTATAAGCAACTTTATGACTCGATTAAACCAGCACGTATTCGATCAAAAGAACAATGTGCTGATTTAATTAATCAAGTCAATCTAAAGTCTATAGAAATCTTTGATTTAAATGCTAGTCTTCAGGAAAAAGTTTTGGTAATTACAGCTCTCAAGGACGATTTAAGAAAACTCAAAGGAAAAGCTCTAGTTGATAATGATGTTACAAAACACCCTAGTGAGCCAGAGATGCCTCAGTTTAATATGGAACTAATAACCCCTAAATTGTTGAATAAACGGAAAACTCACTTTGTCTATATTAAGCACACTCAGGAAGAAGCTGCAGTTATTAGGGATCTAGTTGATCATATTAAAGCAAATTATCCCCTAGATCAAGCCTTAGAATATGCCTGTAGGTATACTAAACTAATTCAGGAGTTGCTTACAAAAATCAGTAAAACCTGCCCTAGTATCAACAATTCAGGTGGAAAATTAGTGGATGTGACCCCAAAGAACAATGACAAAAGAGTTAGATTCACTAAGCCCATCACATCTTCAGGAAACACAAACACAAAACCTCTTCTTCATCGAACTTAGTTTCTAACAAACCTATGTTGTCTTCTATAGGAGTAAAACCATCTACTAGTGCTAGCAGATCACAGCCTTCAGGCAATACAAAGAAAGATAAGATTCAAAAAACACCAAGTAATACTCAGATGAATAAAGTAGAAGCCCACCTTAGGAAAGTTAAATCTAGTTTGAAAAATAAAGATTGTGATGTTAAACCTAAAGGAACTGCTCATGTGCAGCATTCCAAGCTTAATGCGAATTCTGAACTTAAATGTGTTAAATGTAATGGTTGGATGCTTTCTTATAATCATGATTTGTGTGTTCTTGATTTTATCAATAATGTGAATGCTCGTGCTAAATCTAAATCTATTAAGAAAAGTTCAAAGAGAAAAGTTTGGAAACCAACAGGAAAGGTGTTTACAAATATTGGATATATTTGGAGACCTACTGGTCAGACCTTCACTATAGTAGGAAATGCGAACCCTTTAACTAGGATTACTACAACTACTGAAGTGCCCCTTAGGAAACCAACTGCTCTAGAAAATGAAACACCTAAACCTGTCGTAACATTGGTTTACTCAAGGAAACCTAGGAAATCTGAAACTAATGTTCCTGTTAGCAAATCTAAGATTATTAAATCTATATCTGCTAACAACAAGGAACCTAGTCAATCTTGGGGATCCATAGTTTCTGATGTTCCATCTTCCTCTCTTGATGAATGCATGTCGTCCAAATTGTTCTTTGGTATTTAGACTCTGGCTGCTCTAAGCATATGATCGGAGATCGCTCTCAGCTCACCAATTTCGTCAATAAGTTTTTGGGTACAGTCAAATTTAGAAATGATCACGTGGCAAAGTTATTAGGATATGGTGATTATCAGATTGGGAATGTTACGATATCAAGGGTTTACTACGTAGAAGGATTTGGACACAACTTATTCTCCGTTGGGCAATTTTGTGATTCTAACCTTGAAGTTGCTTTTCGTCAACACACCTGCTTCATTCGTAATTTAGAAGGTGTTAATCTATTGACTAGATCTCGAGGTAACAATATGTATACTCTGTCTCTTAGAGACATGATGACGTCCTCTCCTATATGTCTCTTGTCAAAGGCCTCAAAGACTAAGTCCTGGCTATGGCACCGACATCTGTCTCATTTGAACTTTGGTGCAATCAACCATTTAGCTAGACATGGTCTTGTTCGAGGTCTCCCTAAGCTAAAATTTGAAAAGGACCATCTCTGTTCTGCTTGTGCAATGGGTAAAAGCAAGAAGAAACCCTACAAACCTAAATCTGAAGACACCAACCAAGAAAACCTCTATCTTTTGCACATGGATCTTTGTGGACCAATGCGTGTCGCAAGTGTTAATGGAAAGAAGTATATTCTCATTACTGTCGATGATTACTCTTGATTCACATGGGTTAAATGTTTAAGGGCAAAACATGAAGCTACAGATTTCATAATCAAGTTTCTCAAAATGATCCAAGTGCGACTTAAAGTACCTGTCTGGCGAATTAGAACAGATAATGGAACTGAATTTTTTAATCAAACTTTGCGTGAATATTATTAGAAGGTTGATATCTCTCATGAAACATCTGTTTCTCGCTCTCCACATCAAAATGGTGTCATTGAAAGACATAATCGTACGCTAATTAAAGCACCCCGCACAATGCTGATTTATGCAAAAGCTCCGTTATTCCTATGGGTAGAAGCAGTTGCTACCGCATGTTACACCCAAAATCGTTCCATCATACGCCTTCGTTACGGCAAAACACCATATGAGCCTTTACATGACAAACCTCCTGACTTATCGTTTTTCTATGTATTTGGTGCACTTTGTTATCCGACAAATGATAGTGAGAACTTGGGTAAGTTACAACCAAAAGCTGATATTGGTATTTTCATTGTCTATGCTCCCACGAAGAAAGCATTTCGAATTTACAACCGACGTACCAGACGAATCATTGAGACAATTCATGTAGATTTTGATGAGTTGACTGCAATGGATTCTGAACATAGTAGTTCAGGACCCGCTCTTCATGAAATGACTCCTGCAACAATTAGTTCAGGACTCATGCCAAACCCTCCTCCTCCAACACCATGTGTACCACCTTCGAGAAGTGATTGGGATCTTTTGTTTCAACCGCTATTTGATGAATTACTCACTCCTCCACCCAGTGTTGATTACCCAGCCCCTGAAGTCGTTGCTCCAATTCATGAAGTAGTAGCTCCAGTTCCTGCTGCATCAACTGGTTCACCTTCCTCAACAACAGTTGACCAAGATGCACCATCACCTAGTAACTCTCAAACAACACCCGAAACTCAATCTCCCAGCATTTCTAACGATGTTGAAGAAGACAATCATGATATTTTAGTTGCACATATGAGTAATGATCCGTACTTTGGTATCCCAATTCCAGAAGTTCCTTCTGACCAATCTTCATCGTTGGATTCTATTCATACAATTGTACATTTCGATCACCAAATTTCTAAACACAATAGCAAATGGACTTATGATCATCTACTTGAAAATATAATCGGTGAACTCGCTAGACCAGTTTCCACAAGGCTGCAATTACATGAGCAAGCTCTTTTCTGTTACTACGATGCTTTCCTCACTGCTATTGAACCCAAGACGTATAAAGATGCTTTAACTCAATCCTACTGGATCGAAGCAATGCAAGAAGAATCAATGAGTTCGAACGACTTGGAGTATGGGAGCTCGTACCCCGACCATATAAAGTTATGGTTATTACTTTGAAGTGGTTCTACAAAGTAAAGCTATACGAACTGGGAGGTATTCTAAAGAACAAGGATCGGTTAGTGGCTCATGGTTACTGTCAAGAAGAGGGAATTTATTTTGAAGATTCTTTTGCTTCGGTTACAAGATTAGAGGCTATAAGGATTTTTCTCGCGTTTACTTCTCACATGAACATGATCGTCTTCCAAATGGATGTGAAGACTGCGTTTCTGAATGGTAATCTGTGAGAAGAGGTTTATGTTAGCCAGCTAGACGGGTTTGTAGATCTAGATAACCCCAATCATGTGTACAAGCTGAAGAAAGCCCTTTATGGGTTGAAACAAGCTCCACGCGCGTGGTATGACATGTTGTCTTCATTCCTGATATCCTAAGCCTTCTCTAAAGGCTCAGTGGATCCTACTTTATTCATCCGTAGGGAAGGCAAGGAATTACTTCTGGTACAAATATATGTCGATGATATTATCTTTGCTGCATCTACACCTGAACTTTGTGACCTATTTGCTAAAATCATGTGTTCAAAATTTAAGATGTCAATGATGGGCAAAATCTCATTTTTCTTAGGACTACAGATTTCTCAAAGTCCCAGAGGCATCATATTAACCAGTCAAAATATGCCCTTAAATCTTTAAAGAAATACAGTTTTGACTCTTGTGACCCAGTGGATACTCCCATGGTGGAGAAATCCAAACTGGATGAGGATAAAGAAGGGAAAGCCATTGATCCGTCACACTATCGTGCTATGATAGGCACCATCCTTTATCTTACAGTCAGTAGACCTGACCTACAATTTGCTATATGCATGTGTGCCTGGTATCAGGCTCGGCCTACCAAAAAGCACTTACATGCGGTCAAAAGGATCTTTCGGTATCTAAAAGGAACCATCAATAGGGGACTATGCTATCTGAAGGATTCTTTAATTGCTCTAACAGCATTTGCAGATGCGGATCATGCTAGTTGTTAAGATACACGCCATAGCACATCTGGTAGTATGCATTTTTAGGGAGATAGACTTGTTAGCTGGTCATTAAAAAGGCAGAAAAGCGTTGCGATATCCAGTACAGAAGCTGAATATATTGCTTTGTCTGGCTGTTGTGCTCAAGTCCTCTGGATGCAATCACAGCTTACCGACTATGGCTTGGGATTCAATAAAATTCCAATGTACTGTGATAACAAAAGCGCTATTGCCTTATGCTGCAACAACATTCAACATTCCAGATCAAAGCATATAGACATCCGATTTCACTTTATCAAGGAGCATGTTGAGAATGGTGTGATCGAACTTTACTTTATCAATACGGAGTATCAACTGGCGGACATCTTCACTAAAGCACTTGGCAGAGAAAGAATTTAATTTCTTATCAACAAGTTGGGAATGCGAAGTTTTACGTCGGAGACTCTGAAACAATTGGCTGATGAAGTTGATGAATAGTGGTGATACCTATTCAAATATCCTTTATAATATGTATGTGTATATATATATATATATATATATATATATATATATATATATATATATATATATATAAAAACAAAAAACAAAAAATATAAAATTCATAAACCAAAGAATAAAACTAAAAATTGAGAAAAATATTAAAAAGAGGTATATATTGGCATGTCCTTCTGAAAATCGATAACATTTACGGGTCGTATAAATGTCCATTCAATAATGATACGCGGCAGTAAATGAAGTTCCGATGCAAAGTTCCAAATGTTTTCAAAAACCATGTCAAATGGCAGATATTATTTTCAGATAGCAACCCGGTCATCATCTTAAAGGCAAGTATTTCAAAAAGAAAACTTGACCTCTCAACGGGAATTTATTCTCGGGCATGTTCTACTTTATGACCATGCAAAGGCTTGTGTTTACTTTGCAACACAACCCGTGCTTCCTATATTACCATTAGTGTACGTGTCAGTGCGCTTATGTGTTAAAATAAGAGAAATCTTATTTTGGTATTTGTTTTTCAAAAATATCACATTGCTTCATTGGAAAATGTTTTTTCAAAGACATCCGACTTCTCAAACAACGACTACAGCTCTTTAAATAGAAAACGGGTCATTAGGGGGAGAAAATGTCAAATTATCTTCTTCAGAAAGTCGTTTGATAAAAGGAATAAATGTTTTTAAATAGTAACGGAATATTATTTTTTAAGGAAAGTTAATTAAGTTTAGCTTATGAGTGCCTTAAATGCTATTTTTTTATGCCTTTTGAGAGAATATGTGCTTATTTAAGGTATTAGGTATTATAGTTAAAACCATAGGGACTAAATGTGCCAATGTATTATCTTATATATGCCTAAATATCCTTATAATTGATAAATGAATAAGATCTCAAAGCTTAGGGGGTGAAAGTGTCAAAAGCCTAATTAGTTTTATAACACTCCCACCCCACCTATTTTTCACGATCAAACACACATAAAAACCACACTTAATTTTTTTCTTTCTCAAAACCCTCCACTCGATCGTCACACCTTCATACTCTACTTCATATCAATTTCGTGCTTAAGGTATAATTTGAACTATTTTCAGATAATTCATAAAACCAAAGAAAAAATTAAAAAATGAGAAAATATAAAAACGCTAATTAGTTAAGGGGTTTTGTTCATATAAGGGTGATAAAGACTCGTGTGATTCAGTTTTTAATAAAGATATCATATGTATATGATTTGATTGATTCTATATGACGAAAAAGTAGGTTGTTGAGTTTTAGTTGAAAAAGGGTTATGGGTTTTGTGTTTAAAGTGTCAGTGAATGTATGTGTGCTTTGAATTCCAAATCTTGTGTGTTTGTTCGTGCGCATAATTTGTTCTTATAATGTGAAATGCTTGTTTGTACTATTATTGATGAATATGTGAGTTTAAAAGATGCTAACATGTTCTATTAAAAAAAAAGATGCTAACATGTTATTGTGAATACCATGACACTAAATGATTGAATTTTGAGGTGGAAAAACGCTTGAAACTGAAATTAACATTCAAAATTTTTAGACCAATCCGAATTCGCAGGACTAGACATATACGAATTCGCATTTCAGAGTGTTATTCGAATTTGTAGGTGATAGTGTCATCTGAATTCGCAGGAGATAGTTACAACCGAATTCGCAGTATGTCTTTAATGCCCGAATTCGCAATGAACCTTTAATGCTCGAATTTACAATGAACCTTTAGTGCCCGAATTCGCAATGAACCTTTAGTGCCTGAATTCGCAATGAACCTTTAAAGCCCGAATTCGCAATGAACCTTTGATGCCCGAATTCACAATGAACTTTTAGTGCCCGAATTCGCAATGGACCTTTAGTGTCCGAATTCACAGTGTGCCTATAGCGTCCGAATTCGCAGTTTAGTTTAAGGTCCTAATTCGCAGCTTCCTTTTGTATCTGAATTTGCAATTTCCAACTATGTCCGAATTCGCTGTTCTCAATTGTAACCTAATTCGCAGTTTTCACCTAATCAACCAGATTCATTCATGCTTCATGATTTCAAAAAGGCTAATACTCACTTAGATTCTAAACAAAATGTGACTTAAAACTTGTATTAGGTAGCAAATTTAAAAATGATTATCTTTGGAATCTAATCAAGTTAAAACTGGATTAACTTAACTAAGCCAATTTAAGTTCACTCTTTCCATGATTAGCTATCTAAATGTGTTACATGTCTTACGTGCTAAATCCTAAAAAGGGTCTCTATATATAGTGTCTTATATAAACTTGTTTATATAAACTGTATCGACTCTTTCTTAGCAGAATCATGAGTATCACAAAAGAACAACAACAAGCACTTGACGATGCTCTTATTCCACGGGAACAACGTCTAATGATTGGAAGTTGCAACTACAGATTGAGCACCACATTCAAGCCCAAGGAACCCACCTTTCAAGTTGCTTTGGATGCTCTCTCTCTCACTCCTTTTTATCCAACCTTCTTGATCATTGCAAGTGTTCCTGTTGTCTACATGCATGAATTCTAGGCTAATGCATCCTACCACAAGCATTCCACCAGATTCAAGCTGAACACAAATAGTTATTCTTTTTATCTGGACACTTTCAGAAATATGCTTCAGATGTGTCCAAAACTTCATGGACAGAAGTTTGTAGATCCACCATTTGAAGAGGAAATACTTACTTTCATGAGAGAACTTGGCTACTCCGGAAACATTAAACTACTATCCGATGTCAAAGTTGAAATTCTACCTCAACCTTGGAGAACATTCGGAACTATCATCAACAAATGTCTCGGTGGAAAAGTAATAGGAATCGATACACTTCATCTTTCTAGGGCTCAAATCCTTTGGGGTTTGTATCACCAGAAGAAAGTTGACTATGTCTACCTTTTATGGGAGGACCTCGTTTTTCAAATAGAAAACAAGGAGTCAAGGAAGAACAAATACATGTTCTACCCAAGATTCACCAAAGTTATCATCAATCACTTCATGTCACAAGATCAATCAATACCAAGAAGAAGCAAAGTAGACTGGCACATGGCTAATGATGATCCTATTCTCACTACAATGAGATTCATCCCTCAGCATAAAGTTGTTCAAAAGTACGGTGCCATTCTTCCTGATAGTTTAACCACTCCAGTAATGATAGAATCTGAAGTATACAAGACTTACTATGCTTTTGCAACTAGAAAGGCGGTTCCTAAACCAAAATATGTACGTAGATCTACCAAGGAAAAGACTGAACAAGCCCCTAAAGCTTCCTCTGGTAAAAGACTCAAAGCTACTGCTAAAGTGACTAGATCAGGAAAGAAGAAGCAATCTGCTAAAGGACGGGAAACTCTATCTGAAATTGCATTGACTGAGGCTGAAAAGATGAAACTAGCTATTAAAAGAAGCAAAACACAACTTCACAGCTCTCAACCCAGAGGTTCTGGTGCACATGAAGGAACTGGTGTTACTCCAGGGGTTCCCGATGTACCTAAATATGGATTTAATAAAGAGCAAATATCTTGGAAGTCTAGTAATGAAGAAGATGATAATGATGAAGCAAACATAGGCAAAGACGAAGATGATGATGATCAAGATGATGATGATGAACGGACTAAATCTGAAAATGATGGTAATGAATTTGTTCATCCTAAGCTTTCTACTCATGATGAAGAAGATATACATGATGAAGAAGATAAAGATGAAGACAGCTTTTGTTAGGAATAAATCTTTACAAGTTAGTACTTCTAGTTCAAGAGGTTAGTACTGCTCAGAATATAACTAACAGTATTAACTTGTTAGTACTGCTAGTACAATATTAGTACTGCTAGTGTTATTTTGTATTGCCAGAGAAAATTAATACTGCTGATGACTTAAGACTGCCAAAAGAAGATTGCATGAAGATATAGACGTGTGAGAAGATATATATGGATGTAATCTAAGTGTATATCTTATAAAGATAGGAAGATAAATATATGTTTAGAATATAGAAGATCTTATAAGATTTGTAGTTATCTTGTAAAGAACTCCTTGGTGTATAAAAGGAGATCCTAGGTTAAGGAGTTAGATATACTTTTTGAGAGATCAAATTCATAGTTTTGCATGCTTCAAGGTTGTAAATCCTAGTACTGGATAGAGTACTCCTATTATTTATCATAATAATATTGAAGCTTTTTGTTACATCTCTTGTTCATTGATATTTACTGTTCCATTGATATTACTTCTAGAGTATTAAGGTGTAGATTCCGCATACACTTTAATATAAAAACAAAGTCTCTACTATTGTTATTTTGGATTTATCCAAGGTAACATACTCTTTACAAGCTAAAGAATCGATCAAGGTTTGGGATCAACAAGTGGTATCAGAGCTTGTGCTTTGAGAAACTTTGATCTAGAATTCATGGAGTTTGAAACTGCACAGAGTAACACTACTGCTTAGCTTCCCATACTTAAATTGGGTGACTATAAGATGTGGGTTATGAGAATAAAGCAGTACTTCCAGGTACAAGACTATGCTCTATGGTATGTCATAGAGAATGGTAACTCATGGGTATCTGTACCACAAACAACACAAGAGAATAGTGTCTCGGTTACAAAGATGTCAGTACCAACAACTGCTGAAGAGAAGACCAACAAGAAGAATGATGTGAAGGCTAGAAGCTTGTTACACATGGCTATTCCCAATGAACATCGGCTTACTTTCAGTAAGTATACTGATGCTAAAACAATGTTTGCTGCTATTGAAACACGATTTAGAGGTAATGAAGCCACCAAGAAAACACAGAAGGCACTTTTGAAGCAACAATATGAAAATTTTAATGCTTCAAGCACAGAGTCATTGGATTCTATCTTTAACAGGCTCCAAAAGCTTGTTAGTAGGCTTGCAATTTTGGGTGTGGTTATCACTCAAGAAGATCTAAATCAAAGTTTTTGAGAAGCTTGCCTCCTGAATGAAATACTCATGTAGTAGTCTGGATGAATAAGGTTGATATTGAAACAATGAGTATTGATGATTT